>JAGDYQ010000001.1:33180055-33252555 GCA_021962125.1 Bulinus truncatus | reverse complement strand
AAATACACACGACTGTCTCAAAACCTACACAAAAACATACAACTGTCTCAAAATCTTCGGATTCAGAAACCTCTACTTCTTCACCCGAGTCGCCAACTATTTCTTAAACGTCATCTTCTGAATGCAAACCGAAATACCAAAGAGCAAGCACTAGAACGGCGGGTTTACTAGTACTGAAAAACATTTCCACACATAAAGCACATGACATTCTTGCAACCATTGCTGAACAGGGCCATGATATTCCGGTTCCAAGTCAGGCGGGTGTCTGGAAATGAGAAATCTCTGAAGGACGGAAAATGAAAACTAAAATTGTTCAAAAACTTCAAAGCAAAGATCCCTATTGAATCCAGTTTGATGGTAAAAGAGTGCAAGTGGAAGAGAATCAAGTAGGTTTGCTGAAAAAGATGACAACCGAAATCAAACTCGGTATTCTCAAATGTGAGAGTGGTTCTGCCGCGGCCATTCACAATGAACTACATCAGCTAATAGATGAATATGATGCTTGAGAAAATATTTGTATGTTAATTTGCAACACGACCGCAGAAATACTGACCATTTGCACGGGATTGTAAAGCTAATACAGGATGATGTCTTGAGCAATGGCTTTCAGAAGCCACAATATATTGACTGTCAGCACCATGTACTCGACCTTCTTCTGAAACATGTCATGAATTTTCTTATTCAAGAGCCAATGAGCAAACAAGAACTCAACTATTCCTTCATGGGCAAATTAACACAAAACTATATCACTCTTCAAGCTGATTACCGCTTCTTGCGACAAAAGATGTTAGCACAAGCGAGAACCCACGTTGGCCTCGCATCAGCTGGAATAAATTACCAAATTTACACCAGGCAAGATGGAACTCACATGCAATATTTACTGTTATAGCATTATTTCTGATACCAGAGTGGCGCAGTATTCTCGCTTCTGCCTGCAACTTCATCTGCTACGAATGGGCAAATGCTTGGTTCGATTCGCAACACTACAAAGAAGCGTCCTTCAATGAACTGTTTACCTCACTCATCAAGATAAAATGCAAGAAGGCAATTAAGTGTTTAAAGACCCATTGGTCAGTCGAGAAGTCATTAATTGACATTCCCAGATCTAACCAAATTGCTGAACGTGCTGTGAAACTGATGGCGGAACTTCATGCGAAATCGAGAAAAATTGAATTTTTGAATCTGAAGTTCATAGGACAAAATATGTTTTGAACATTTCTTGTACATTCTGTACATATTACTAACTGTTCTATATCTTATTTGTTAATAAAAGTTGATTAGTTATTATTAATACTCTTTTGAAGTAAGCTAAAAAAAACATGTCCTTTTTTTTTGAAAAAAAAATATTTTTTTCACTTTTTTCTTCCAAAAAATGGGGAGGTGGGGGAACTTTTTTCAAACAAATTTCAAATGCAATTGATATTCTTAAATTACACATAAAAGTTCCTCGATTGCAAGTGGTTTCATAAAAATTTTTTTTGTTATCACCCTAATGCATACACACACACACAAATACATGCATGCATACACACACACAAATACAAAAATGCATACACACACACAAATAAATACATGCCTACACACACACACAAATACATACATGCATACACACACACACAAATACATACATGCGTACACACACACAAATACATACATGCATACACACACACAAATACATACAAACATATGCACACATAGACACACACAAAACACGCATCCATACACACACATACATACAAATACACAATACATATATACAAACAAATACATGCATCAACACACATACATAAAACATACACAATACTACATGCATGCAAACAAATACATGCATCCACACACATACATATATACAAAAAGATATAAATAACAAATACATGCAAACTTATACATGCATATAAACAACATACATACAAACAAACACACACTTTGATACATACAAATACACACATACATTCATACATACATACATACATACACACTACATACATACATATAAACATACATACAAACACACACCCACACATACTTTCCTACATACGCATACATAATACATAGACATACAATCATATTTATGATGCAACATATGACTAGAGATTAAAATGAAAACATTGTTGTTTGTTATTGTTGTGATAAAAGGTTCCGAAAAATATTTAGACAGACATATATATATATGTATATATATATATATATATATATATATATATATATAATATATATTATACAATGACATACATTGATCAATATACAATAAATTTTACGTATGTTATAATATTTTATAAGTTTTGTTATTAATCAAAAGAAATATGTTTCAATAATCATTAATTAAATTCAGTTTAATCATTTCTGAAATAAATCATATATTCAGGATGGTCAGCATAATAAGTTTGAGTAGCCCGAACACACACATAAAAGTTTCCTCTTGGGGGCTATCCATCAATTACGTCAACAAAATAGGGGGGAGGGGGGGGGGGGCAGAAAATTTTTGACAAGGGGGAGGGAGGGGGAGGTCAAGAAAAGTTGACGTCAACAATGTTACTTTTTTTTTAATTTAATATAATTACTTAATAAAGGAAAACTAAGCAGCGTTTGTAGTCCTGGGTTACACACTCGCTTAACATTCAGTATTTTAATTAAACTAACTATATTCCTACTAATTTTGCCACATAAACATTTTGGAAGCCACCTTTTTTTTTGGGGGGGGGGGGAGGGGGGTAATCAAATGTTGACGTCATTTTATTGGGGGGGGTCTCTGGAAGTTTGACAAGTTGTTGACAAGGGGGGGGGGGAGTAAAAATCGCCAAAAATTTGTTGACATAAATAATGGACAGCCCCTTGTTTTCTGAAGATTATGTGGAGCAACAGATATGAACCGTGAACAGCTTTATGTGGGAATTTAAAATTGTGCGAACTTTGTAGCGAAATGTTGTTATCTTTGTGAGCTCTCACGCGCACGCAAACTGGGGGAAACACACCCCCCCCCCATCTCATACTTTTACTGGGGACCTTGTGTTATTAATTTGCCATTTTTAAAACCGGCCTTGTTTTGGAAGAGATGGTAATTAAAACAATACATCTGAGATGCACTAATGTTTTACGTTACCAAGGGTGCGAACATATTTGTTTTAACCCTACAATACCCCATGATTCATATATGAATCAAACATATTTTTTTCATCATTATAATCTTATTGTTAACTTTGGCCTAAAAAGGTGAATGTATTTATT
Organism: Bulinus truncatus; assembly: GCA_021962125.1. NCBI lineage: Eukaryota > Metazoa > Mollusca > Gastropoda > Planorbidae > Bulinus > Bulinus truncatus. The sequence continues at coordinate 33,249,330 of JAGDYQ010000001.1, read as the reverse complement.
CACAGCGGAAGAGCATGCGCAATCAACTTTTGCTTAATATTATTGCAGGTTGCCACCCATTTGTTTACAAAGTAAATATAAAAAATGGTATCATATCAATACGAAACAGTGTGAGCTATAGGCAGCCCCGTAGCGTGAAAATTCTACAGGAGGGGCCAGGCATTCTACAGCAGGGGCCAGGCAATAGCGGGGGGGCCAGGTAATACATTTTACTAAGTAGAAAAAATAAGCAAGGGGGACCAGACAAAACGCAGGGGGGCCAGGCCCTCCTGCCACCCCCGCACGCTACGGGCCTGGCTATAGGATCAAATGGATGATATTGATAAATGTGATATAAACACAAATCTTTGAGTTAATAAACAGACGACTGAGTACGTGTATTACAAATCTGCCGTCTTTTCCAATCTTTCTGTTAACATCGTCAACCGACTTAGAAACAAAGAGTCAGGCACTGATATAAATAGATAAAGTAGGTTGCTGTCTAACTCCACCCCCAACTAAAAGAAAAAGTTTTATTTTGATATAACACAATAACAATTTCAAGTTCAATGTGTCGCTAACTAAAAGTACAAATCTTCTGAACCATTTTGATAATGATAGGTAGTTGCTAGTGTTTGAAAAAAAAAATTGGCGAGATTCATAATAAGATAACAGTATATATCTCCGTAAAGGTTGGCGATCTAAGCGCTTTACGGTGGCGATCTAAGCGCTTTACGGTGGCGATCTAAGCGCATTATAGTGGCGATCTAAGCGCTTTACGGTGGCGATCTAAGCGCTTTACGGTGGCGATCTAAGCGCATTATAGTGGGGATCTAAGCGCTTTACGGTGGCGATCTAAGCGCTTTACGTAGGCGATCTAAGCTCTTAACGGTGGCGATCTAAGCGCTTTACGGTGGCGATCTAAGCGCTTTACGGTGGCGATCTAACCGCATTACGGTGGCGATCTAAGCGCTTTACGGTGGCGATCTAAGCGCTTTACGGTGGCGATCTAACCGCATTATGGTGGCGATCTAACCGCATTATGGTGGCGATCTAACCGCATTATGGTGGCGATCTAAGCGCTTTACGGTGGCGATCTAAGCGCATTATAGTGGCGATCTAAGCGCTTTACGGTGGCGATCTAAGCGCTTTACGGTGGTGATCTAAGCGCATTATAGTGGGGATCTAAGCGCTTTACGGTGGCGATCTAAGCGCTTTACGTAGGCGATCTAAGCTCTTAACGGTGGCGATCTAAGCGCATTATAGTGGCGATCTAAGCGCATTATAGTGGCGATCTAAGCGCTTTACGGTGGCGATCTAAGCGCTTTACGGTGGTGATCTAAGCGCATTATAGTGGGGATCTAAGCGCTTTACGGTGGCGATCTAAGCGCTTTACGTAGGCGATCTAAGCTCTTAACGGTGGCGATCTAAGCGCATTATAGTGGCGATCTAAGCGCTTTACGGTGGCGATCTAAGCGCTTTACGGTGGCGATCTAAGCGCTTTACGGTGGCGATCTAACCGCATTATGGTGGCGATCTAAGCGCTTTACGGTGGCGATCTAAGCGCTTTACGGTGGCGATCTAAGCGCTTTACGGTGGCGATCTAACCGCATTATGGTGGCGATCTAAGCGCTTTACGGTGGCGATCTAACCGCATTACGGTGGCGATCTAACCGCATTATGGTGGCGATCTAACCGCATTATGGTGGCGATCTAACCGCATTACGGTGGCGATCTAACCGCATTATGGTGGCGATCTAACCGCAGTATGGTGGCGATCTAACCGCATTATGGTGGCGATCTAAGCGCTTTACGGGACTAATTTTTAAAATTTAAGTGAAGGAGTTAGAGGGGCTTTAGTTATAAAACAAAACCAGTGGTTTTTTGTGCCGGTACGCACCGGTACGGCGTACGGGCACCTTTTTCAATGTGGGGCAAAAATTATTTCTTTTGTTGTAGTTGAACGTTTATTATCAATTTATTATATTATTAATTTGTTAAAATTGAATTATTTTAAAATAGTGCGCAATAAGAACTGAACTAGACGCTGGGTTTTAGTTAAAATTTAGGCAATCCATCACTGAGTACCGGCATCTATTTTTTTTTACATCAAAAGCACTGAACAAAACTATTGGCTGAATATTCGCAATGGTGGCTTTGACAGTGTTTAAACTAAGACCCTCAGACGTACCTTTAACTAAGGCCCACAAGTATACCGCGGAACATCTTGAACCCCTAATAATCTTTGACAAGACTTGCCCTTCGATTTAGTTTTGTTTGAAATTAAGGTATAGAACAATAGAAGTCCCAGCAGGGCCCAGTCAGAATTTCACAGAGTCGTTTGGGGCCCTTTGCAAAATACATTTGGATGTTCTAGGAAAAGTAACTTGGTGGCACTACACAAGGTACATCGGGAAGCATAAGCAGTGGTACGATCCGGTGCCAAAAGTAAAGAAAGATGATGGGAGATGTGTAGGGGACATGACTGGCTCATCTCAATTGCACTGAGGAATTTATCTGGGGATATATGTTGTAAGTAAAACTAACATTTATGAGCCTTATAAAAAGAAATATTTCGGGCCCTAGACAAAGGTATATTTGGAGTCCTAGACAAAGGTATATTTGGGGCCCTAGATAATGGTATATTTGGGGCCCTAGATAATGGTATATTTGGAGTCCTAGACAATGGTATATTTGGAGTCCTAGACAAAGGTATATTTGGAGTCCTAGACAAAGGTATATTTGGGGCCCTAGATAATGGTATATTTGGGGCCCTAGACAAAGGTTCATTTGGGGCCCTAGACAAAGGGACCCTAGACAAAGGTATATTTCGGCCCTAGACAATGGTATATTTGGGGCCCTAGACAAAGGTTCATTTGGGGCCCTAGACAAAGGGACCTAGACAAAGGTATATTTGGGGCCCTAGACAAAGGTTCATTTGGGGCCCTAGACAAAGGGGCCCTAGACAAAGGGGCCCTAGACAACGGTATATTTCGGGCCCTAGACAAAGGTTCATTTGGGGCCCTAGACAAAGGGGCCCTAGGCAAAGGTATATTTGGGGCCCTAGACAAAGGTTCATTTGGGGCCCTAGACAAAGGGGCCCTAGACAAAGGTATATTTCGGGCCCTAGACAAAGGTATATTTCGGGCCCTAGACAAAGGTATATTTGGGGGTCTAGACAAAATTAATTTTAAGATCGCCGCTTGCAAGTCATGGGCCCGTAATAATCTTTACAAACAGGGACCCATCAGATTCCCTCAAACTGTGACGTCATGCCAGGGACACTCAGCTGTTCATTTTGCCCATCCACTTTGGCGGACATGAGTCAGTTGGTGAACCAGATGAAGACGAAAATATGGGCCCATCAAATAAAAGAAAGACAGAAGTCAAGGTATATATATATACATACATACATACATATATATATATATATATATATATATATATATGACATGCTGGTCAAAACGTGCCATCTCAAACCATTATGATATCTTAATATGAAGTGTACCTGTAACAAAAAACAGCATTCCTCCTTTCACCCTCGGCTTTACAAAATGGAATTTCTATTCGATCTCTCTCTCTCTCTCTCTCTCTCTCTCTCTCTCTCTCTCTCTCTCTCTCGCACACACGGGGGCTTGTGCGCTTGTCTGCTTGACCGTCGATTGGTTGTCTCATGATCCTCGTTTCCATTCTATTATTCCTAGTGCTGTCTATAAAGTATACTGGACGCAGTGATATGTGATACAATTAAAGCTGATGTTCGGGTAACAATCCTGTTCAAAGGTAGGGCATTTTTTGTTCCCATGCAATTGGTCTTAAGTAATATTGCTAATCAATATAAATACAGTTAAGAAATTGGCTGTAGAATGTTTCAATAAAAAACTTTATTTAGACAAATGGGCCACATTGTATGTCTATAATGAAATGAATGTCTTGCTTGAGACTGTTATATGTATAGTTTTTTTGTGAAAAATACTTTATATGTTAATGTGGATATTATATTACAAATTTATAGTGTGTGACGTCCATGTAATATTATTGTAATATATATTAAAAGGTCATGGATTTTTTTCCGACAGGCATCCGGTCATTTCAGTCAATTAAGTTTAACTGTAACAATAGAATGAGTTTTAAGTCAAAGAACGGTTAGTAAATCTTGTAGATATCTTATAAAATAAATATATATGAAATTGAGATACATGTATTAGAGAGAGAGAGAGAGTGAGAGAGAGAGAGAAATTGACCGACAAATACACAAACGGACGGACAGATTATATTTTTTTCTCTCTCTCTCTCTCTCTCTCTCTCTCTCTCTCTCTCTCTCTCTCTCTCTCTTTCTCTTCTCTCTCTCTCTCTCTCTCTCTCTCTCTCTTACACTCTCTACCCTCTCTATATCGATCCTGCATTTCTCTATCTATCTATCTATCTATCTACCTATCTATCCACGCAACCTCTCTTTCTCTATCCTTGTCTATTCGATAACATTTTGATACCGCGGCAAAGTCTGTTTATGCTTATAAAATATTGTTCTCTTATTTAATTACATAGAAAAAACTCGGGACGAAGACGCTGAAAAAGTTGAAGAACATGATAGAGGTGATATTAATTTTTGTAATATTTTTTTCAATTATTCTTTTTTTTCTCATCCATATTATAAATACAGTGTACACTAAGTATTGCTATTATTTAATGTTCTAAAAACTTCACATTTAATGAATAACGATTTTTATTTATTTACAAATGAAAATGTTCATTAAAATACTGACTGGTAAAGTTTAGGATACTTCTGTAATTTTATACAATCTCGTAACTTGTAATTTTTAAAAAATGAACAACTGGTAAAACGGACATAACAATGACCCCCCAGTCCAGCGGTTTGACAAATACTTCTAATGTCACAGGAAGGCAGCGTATGTGATATAATCGTGTGGGCAATGTATGTGATATAATCCTGTGGGGAACGTATGTGATATAATCATGTGGGCAACGTATGTGGTATAATCCTGTGGGCAACGTATGAGATATAATCCGTAAGTAAAGGGAGATAGTGGATTTAGTTTATGCTGGTTATATAACGCAGATAGGATTACAAACAGCTAAACACTCAATCGGCTTCTGAAAAAAATGCGGGAAAATCGAGACCTGGCTCTGTCTGAATATACGTAAAACATGTCTATGTAGACTATAGTCCGGTGCTGGTCTCTAAGAAGATGCTGCCAATTGATAATTAGTTACCTGCTACCAGAGGCGTAGCTGGGGGGCGGGGGTACATATGTCCCCGGGCGCCGAGGTTTAGGGGCGCCCAATGGTATATTTTACATATAATATTATATGGTTTTCGAATGGGGGGGCGCTAAAAAGGTATTAAAAAGGTAAAATGCCCCGGGCGCAAGTTGCCTAGCCCCCCCCCCTTCGCTACGCCTCTGCCTGCTACTATGTTGCTGTTTCTCTGTAGTTAGATGTCTCTCTGTGGTAATCGTTCTCTCTGTATCTACATGTCTATCTGTCTCCTTGTAGTTATATGTCTCTGTAATGATCAGTAACTTTATAGCTACATTATATATTTGTTGTTGTTGTTGTTGCTGTTGTTGTTGTTGTTGTTTTCCTCTTTATTTTTATTTTGTAACTTTATTTTCTAAAAAAAAAAAGTTCAAGTGTAAAAACTTGACAACTTAACTGAAAACAATATAATAACTTTAGTCATTTTCCACCATCTTGAATTCATTAGTGACGTGTCAGGCTGTTAAGCCACTCTCATCCTATTCAGGTTATGGAAGTGCACCAACACATTCGAGGAACAATAGTGCACAATGTCAGGGTATGGATGCGGTGGTCTCTTTTATATATTTATTTGTTAATTACTTTCTTTAATTGCACAACTTATACAAGTTCATAACACTTCCAGTTATTAACCAAAATCACTTTATTGAATAATCGTAAGAACTAGTTATTCAATAATGAACATTAACCATTAAATCATGTCTCTACGATAAATACCAGTTGTCCGTTCTTTTAATACAATAAATACTTCTTCCTAGCTCCTCCGTTCCTTCCTAATTCCCCTACCTTCTTCCAACTTAAAACAAAACAAAAATAACCAAAAAACAATGTTCTATCTCTTTCCTCGTCAGCCGTCTGTGTGTTTCGTTCCTTTTCTTTCCCCCGTTCAATAACCCGTTCATTAGGTGCGTCACCGTACTACAGGGAATTCCCTCTAACATCTACATTAATACAATAATTAATTGTCTATCTATACAACTATCTAACAATGTGTCTGTCTATTTATCTATGTCTGTCTATGTCCTTACATCACCTTTCCCTCTCGGTAAAAAAAATTCGTACAAAGTACGCATTTTTTTTTTAAATACAGAATTAACAATCATGTATTACAATTATATTACAAAAAGAAAAAGTACCAAGTCCATATCAAATATGAATACAAAATGTCACAAAAATGCAAATCTAAAAAAAATCATGAACACATTTCTTCAATACTCATCGTCATAAGTATCATTAAAATTATCTCATATCTCTGTGTCTCAAAATATATCAAAATAAGTCTCTACCACAATTCTCATATATCAAATCTCAATTAAAAAAAATACATTGATTGTATGGTTTAGTCTCCACATTATCATTTGTTTTTCAAAACCAATGAAGGCAAATCTTTTACCATCTACAAAAGTAGGATCCTTCAGAGGTAAAGAAAATTAATCTAATGTCACAAAAAAAAATACATTTAATTTTCCTTAATTGTGTGTATTAAAAAAAATGAAGTTGAATGTTTTTACAAGAACAATGAAGGCAGACTTTTTCCCAACTACAGTTATATGTAGGCTCCTTCAGAGTTAATGAAAAAAAAAAATAACAACACCTTTCTTCCTCAAAATGGATATGAGCAAGAGAAAAATATGTATATATATATGGGTAATTTTGGTGATTGTGGACAACGTAGAAAATATTAAGGTACATACAGATTAAAGGGGAAAAACAATAGCGACATCATGATATGAAGCAAACAACTATGCAATTATAAAAATGTGATTACATCAGTGATTACATTTGATATGCAAAATAATAATGTAATGAAATAAGAAGGCAACATTACAACAGCAACAAAAAAAAATCAATTGTTCAATGTGGTCACTGTGGTAGTTCAGTTAATTAGTCTCGTCTCTTCAACCCAATCAAAATATTCGTTGCTAACAGCTGGCCTCATATTCCTAACTCTACCACAATTACGTCCATATTGTGTTTGATGTCCAAATCTAACTTTACAGCGCTCTGCTCCGTGGCTCTGTCTGTCATGGGGATTCTGATAACACTGGGCCCTATGATAGTCATGTCTATCTGGAATAGTTTCCCATGGATTTTGGAAAGTCATACTTTTGTTTGCGTGAATACTACTTCTGTCTAGGTGTATCTGTTTTCTATCTTGGTATATGCTATTTCTGTCTGGGTATACCTGTTTTCTGGAATTTGATGGACAGTGCCTCGCAACGTGACCCCTCAAGTGACAATTAAAACATAGGATGTTGGATAGTCTTTTAGGACAGGTCTTACATGTGTGAGCTAGTCTTCTACACGAATAGCACACGAGGACAAATGGTCTTTCATTAACTGTATGCACAGGCTTAGTGTCTTTAACTGGTACAGATTCAATTCTGTCCTGAATAATTGGCGGTTTATTTACCGTCACAGTATGGCTTTCTTTGATTGAGTTAAGTTTAGTTATGTCTATCTTAACTTGCTCTTCTACATGTTGGTCCGGTTGTGTGGAGGGTATTTCTTGTCTTTCTCTGTTCACATTAGGACATGGTTTTCTGTATATGCCCTTTTTATTGATCCAGTGGAGAATTTGCTCCTTAGTGCAGTCTTGGGTGTCTGGTAGGTTGCCTAGTATGATGTCAGCAACGGGATTGTCCATAATGGTTGCCATAACAGACCCAGATATGAATGATGTGTCGATATTAATTTGTGCTGTCGGGAAAAGTTTCTGTGAGCCATCTGCGAGTGTTATTTCTTCTTCGAATGGTAGAAACTGTGTGGGTAAAACTAAACTTTTCCTCACCACTATATTGACTGCCCCTGTATCTCTGAGTAGTTCCGCTACACAGTTGTTGACCAGTGCTGGAAAGAATATGAGTTTACCTCGTGGGCTCAATACAGCGGCGACTGGCGTGTTGAGTCTAGTGGTTGGTCTGGATCTGCTATCATTTCTTCTTGCCTGTAATGGGGATGGTGGTGAGCGGTGTCTACTGGTGTGATTATCTCTCCACCCTGTATATGATTGACAGACAGTATTTGTGTGTTGGGTTTGCGAGGTAGCATGGCAGTGCCGGGCGAAGTGATCTGGTCTCCCGCATGTGTAACACGTCCTGGTCTCTGGTCTTTGCTGTCTGGGTGGCACACTGAGTCTTCTATAGCGTTGACTCGCTATTGCAGCAGTATATTGTGGTGAATCTGTCCTGCTGACTGGGAGATCGGGATGAGCATCACGAAATGTGTAGAGTTCCCTAATGAGTGCTGCCTCTGTTCTAACCTTTCTTTCTTGCAGGAACTGAAACAATTCTGGGCTGGATGTTCTCAAAAACTTGTCCACCACCAGCAACTCCATGATTTCTTTAGGGTCATCTTTATTAATGCCAGATAATTGTAGCCAGTTTACTAAATGCGATTTGACCGTACCTACAAACTGTCGGAGGTCATAATCATAATCTGGTTTAATGGTGTGAAAAAGTCTCCGATAGGTATCCTCAGACTTGCCCAGAATCTTCGTTAGCGCTTTCTTTAATAGCTCGTAGTTCGATATTTCTGCTGGTTGTAGGGTTTGGATCAAAGAGAGAGGTTTGCCCTTGATTAGAGAAATAAGATGAGATGGCCATTTTGTTGTGTCCGTTTCCTGAACAGACATTACTAACTCGAATTGTAGTAAAAAACTTTGTATGTCTGTTGTACCATCAAATGTTGGTGGTTTGTTGAGGGGGCCCGGTGTTGAAAGATGCTGTACAACATTTTTATTTGTGGCTCTTATCTTTTCCATTTCAAGCTCATGGGCTCTGGCCTTTTCCTGTTGTTCTGCCTGGTGTTGTCTCTCTTTTTCTCGTTCTTGTCTCTCTTTTTCTCGTTCTTGTCTCTCTTTTTCCTTTTGTTCTGTCTTCGAATAATCTCTCCCTCTCTCGTTCTTGTCTTTCACACTGCTTCTCAATATACTTTGTTAAGTCCTTATCAGTAAGGCCCAATTGTTTGCCTGTGGCAATTATTTCTTCCATTTCGTAAATACTCCTGACACGGTAGACAATAGTTTATTCTCTAATTGAACTGTCACTGCTTACACCTAGTTAAAAGCATGGGTTCACTGGACAAATGAGATCTGTCCTGCACTTCTGACACCAAATTGTCAGGGTATGGATGCGGTGGTCTCTTTTATATATTTATTTGTTAATTACTTTCTTTAATTGCACAACTTATACAAGTTCATAACACTTCCAGTTATTAACCAAAATCACTTTATTGAATAATCGTAAGAACTAGTTATTCAATAATGAACATTAACCATTAAATCATGTCTCTACGATAAATACCAGTTGTCCGTTCTTTTAATACAATAAATACTTCTTCCTAGCTCCTCCGTTCCTTCCTAATTCCCCTACCTTCTTCCAACTTAAAACAAAACAAAAATAACCAAAAACAATGTTCTATCTCTTTCCTCGTCAGCCGTCTGTGTGTTTCGTTCCTTTTCTTTCCCCCGTTCAATAACCCGTTCATTAGGTGCGTCACCGTACTACAGGGAATTCCCTCTAACATCTACATTAATACAATAATTAATTGTCTATCTATACAACTATCTAACAATGTGTCTGTCTATTTATCTATGTCTGTCTATGTCCTTACAAACAAATAGAACAAACTAGGTAAGTAGTTTTGTTTGTTTCTTTAGAAGTTTAAATTGTTGTGATAATAATTAAGTACGAATACAAGTAGCCAGAAACCATTTCAACTACAGTCTCTAGAAATATCAAGACCAGGGCCATTTTGTGAGGAATAGGATAGAGCTGCTCCTTCGTTATTCGGGGAAAGGGGGGAGGGGGAAGGGAGGGGCATAACCCTGAACCGTTATTACGTTACGTTATAGGGGGACACATCAAGGGCACACCAGGGACACGGAGGACACACTAGGGACACGCCAGGGACACACGGAGGACACACTAGGGACACGCCGGTTCTGAAGGAGATTATTATCACTATGTTTTTAATAAACTCACATTTTTTTTTTTTGGAATTTTAATATAGAATCAAGGCGGCGGTCAGAAATTCTACGGACCCTGACTAACTCCCTGTTTATCAGCAAAAATAGATTCGAAAAAAAAACAACATACAATTTAAAAACAGCGTTACCTTTATACACGCCCCCCTCCCCCGAGAAGTGTTCGGATTGCCTCCCTCTTGCGCTGCCCTGGTAGAATAATTCATTAACGAATACATTCAGTTGTAAATAAATTTCTCAATAATACACACTCGGAAACAGCTCAAAATATTGTTTCCCTTGTTAATATATGTGGTCAAATAAGATGATCACAATATGTCAGTACAACTTTCAGATATGTGATAAAATGTTCAGTTGAACGCATCTTTGTATGTAGGATATTGGCGAGTTAATGTTTCAAAGTTACAAAAAAAACTGTCAAACTGTCTTTTTTCATAATGTGAGCCCCCCCAGCATTTTTTGCTGGTTGCGCCACTGCATACAGAGTTTTGTAATTGTACCATGTGTTGCTTATTTGTTATGCATGTGATTTTTTTTATTTTAGTTCTCACTTAAGTTTTTTTTTTTTTTCATATTTCCTCGTAAAAAAAATGAACATTGTAAGGCGGGAAAACAACAGCTCGAAACCGAAATAATGGGCATTGGTCAACTCATTGATGTGCTGTGTGATATAAAGGTATTTCAATGTAACATAAAGTTTGCTTAGGTTGTGAAAACATTTTGTTACTTTTTTTATTATATATATAAAATGGCATAAAGTAGAGCATACGTAATTACATTAAGTAGAGCATACGTAATTACATAAAGTAGAGCATACGTAATTACATAAAGTAGAGCATACGTAATTACATAAAGTAAAGCATACGTACTTACATAAAGTAGAGCGTACGTAATTACATAAAGTAGAGCATACGTAATTACATAAAGTAGAGCATACGTAATTACATAAAGTAGAGCATACGTAATTACATAAAGTAAAGCATATGTAATTACATAAAGTAGAGCATACATAATTACATAAAGTAGAGCATACGTAATTACATAAAGTAAAGCATACGTAATTACATAAAGTAGAGCGTACGTAATTACATAAAGTAGAGCATACGTAATTACATAAAGTAGAGCATACGTAATTACATAAAGTAAAGCATACATACTTACATAAAGTAGAGCGTACGTAATTACATAAAGTAGAGCATACGTAATTACATAAAGTAGAGCATACGTAATTACATAAAGTAGAGCATACGTAATTACATAAAGTAAAGCATACGTAATTACATAAAGTAGAGCGTACGTAATTACATAAAGTAGAGCATACGTAATTACATAAAGTAGAGCATACATAATTACGTTTTTTTTCTGTTAAAGCTGTAGGAAAGAGAAAAAAAAGTGTATACACATTTCCATTTTAAATATATTTCGGTAGAAAATATAAAAAAAAAAGCCATATGTACTAAATATTACTTAGATCTTATAAATATTTATTTACGTTATGATTACTTCAAAAAAAATAATGCGTGGGTGTCTCTCTATACTATTAGCTTTAACTAATTAGTGTCGTTTCATGGCATTATTGCAAGCATACTTTGTTTTAATCAGTTATGAATGAAGTAGGAGATCCAAAATAATTTTTCTTTTATTAGTGCTAATTTGTTTTTATGTTTTGTTTTTTTTTTTTTGTTGGATTTTTTTTTTTTTTATTTAATACTTATTAGTTTTTATAAAACTTCGCTTTCTTTAATGAAAAGTACAGATTAATTCTGTGATTTAAACTATTAAAGTAAACTGGTGCACCGAGTGTTAAAACATTGAACTAAATAAACTACAAAACAATTATTATTTGGACTGTATTATCTCTACTTGCTTTTATTGATTTTTTTTACATATTGTTATCCATAATACACAAGTATTTAAATTTTTTACATTGATTCGACCACGTGGATAAGGGGAGACGAAGCAAGTTAAGCAAAAAGCATATTACAAAGTAATAATTAACTGTTAACATCAAAATATATCAAAAGAATAAATATTTTGTTTGAGTTATCTTTCTTGATTTTTTTTTTCAGCTACTACAAGAACAAGCAAGTGTTGTTACATTTATCAAATCTTCACACTACAGTACTATGCAAACTATTGCCCATTATTTGCAAAGCTATTTATTGACTATTAGTTACATGTTTTTTTTTTTGTTGTTGAAGGTTTTGTATATAGTTTGTTTTTTATGTGATGATGTATATTTATTTACATATATAGGCTATATATATATATATATATATATATATATATATATATATATGTCTCCCCTTTCTCAAATATGTGTATCTATTTTTATTTAATTAATACAAAATAATAATTGACAATAAACAGACAAAGAAATTAAAAGATACTTGAACAAAAAGACAGACAGACAGTGATTGGTTGATTGTTCACTAATTCATAACATCTAATGAAATAAACTAATAAAAAGAAAAGAAAAAAAAATTGCGTTATTTTTGTTGATTTTAATTTGTGGGAGTGTGGAACATTTAGGGGGGGGGGAGGGTCATACAGATGGTGGAATTTGTTAAGTACATTATGTTCATTTGGAGGAAGGATAATGAGGAGTGGAAAAAGCTAGTTAGTATCAACACCACATGTCTTGTAAACTATTACACAATTGTTTGGTGTCGTTTTTTATTATACATGTGTATTTGAATTGGCACAGTGAGAATCAAGATGAAGAATCAAACAAATGATTTGTGATTATCAATTTACGGTTCAAAAGGATTTTTTTTTTTACTATCGCATAAATACTAATTTGAAACTTTAAAATGAAAAACTAAAAAGTGTCATCTGTCTCCTTGCGAAGTATTTCATCTGTCTCCTTGCGAAGTATTTCATCTGTCTCCTTGCGAAGTATTTCATCTGTCTCCTTGCGAAGTATTTCATCTGCCTCCTTGCGAAGTATTTCATATGTCTCCTTGCGAAGTATTTCATCTGTCTCCTTGCGAAGTATTTCATCTGTCTCCTTGCGAAGTATTTCATCTGTCTCCTTGCGAAGTATTTCATCTGTCTCCGTGCGAAGTATTTCATCTGTCTCCTTGCGAAGTATTTCATCTGTCTCTGGCAGCGGTTCTCAAACTTTTGTGCGACTATATTCCAAAGGGTTCACAAATATGTACGCGGGTACCCCGCAAAGTTTAGATCAAACTGGTGACCTACTTCAACCTCTTGGTTTATTTTTTAAAAAAACTAAAATTACATGTCGTTGCGTACCCTTGCATAGCCTTGCCCCCGTACCCCTTGGGGGTAGGCACACACCCCGGTTGAGAGCCACGGCCCTAAAGCATAACGTCTCCTGAAAGAGACACATCAATTTGGAAAGAAAAACTTGGTTGTTTCTATGCTCATCTTTTTCTCTTGTTTTTCAAAAAGTTTCTGGTACACAATGTGTCTGTGGCAATCAAATAGATTTCTGAACTGGAGTCTCTCTCCATTCGGTTGGCAGGTGAATGACATCGCGGGGCGGATCTTATCTGTGGGCACCCTTTTGATGAAATAAGCACCTGCTTATATTGCCTATAGGCTACTCCAGTGCAGCGGAACGTAGGCCAGATCAAACAAGCAAACTAGTAGTTCCTGGCCTGCGGGTCGTACGTTGCCCACCCCAGATTTTTTTGGCTTTATTTGAAACTCAAGAGAAATTTACTTCGCGTGAGCTAAAACTTTTCCTTATGCCTAAATCGTCTGCATAACAAATTATAATATTAACACCCATAATAAATCTTTGTTATTTCTATACGTCATAACCCTTCTCTTGTAAACGTTTGTTTCAAGAACATTTTTTTTTCATCCTATGGTTTAAATATGTATGATTAAAAACACTACTTTAACTCTGAATTTAATTCAAAGTTTACATATCAAGTTTATATGCTATTATTGCTTTTTTTTTATGCAACCTCACTCGGTTCTCTATTTGCATATAGCGTTATAAAGACTCCACCAGCTTGTTTTTAAAGAGAAAAACGATAAGTGGGTATGGTGCATATAAAGTCAACCCACAATCTCAACGACAAAGCTACAGAGCGATTCTTGTGTCTGGCATTCGGTCTGGTGATCTCGTCTGAAACGTTAGTGTAGGCTTAAAATGAGTTCTGAAGAGGAAAGTAAGTTTATCATTTAACAAAATTTCGACTTACTTGTTAATGCCAATATGGTTAGTACATCGTCTGAATATTGTAAAAAATAATCATTTCAAGATATTACATTGTGCCTTAAGTTTTTCGATGAATTTATTTATTTTTCCATTTAAATTTATAAGATATGATAATTATGTACTTTTTAAAGTGCATGTAGAAGCTGAACTTAGATGTATTTATCAATAATAATTTACATTCTTGAATAAAGGTAGATATTTTAATATTAAATTGTTTTCTTCCTTGATTATATATTTAAACGATGATTGAATTGTTATTGTTTATACTTTTACATACATTTTTTAGAAAAGCGTAAGTTTTTTTTATAATATATTTTAAACAAATATGATTGTTCTGTGACAAATGCGCCTAAGCCTTTTCAAGAAGTACAGCATATAGCTGCTGCAAATACAAATTACTCTTTTCATTATAGGAACTTAAAAATCAGTAATAAAGTTAATGAATTGCAAAATTTAAATTTCCCATCTTCACTTGATGCCCCAAGCACTTGACTATATCGCCTATAAGATAATCCAACACTGTCATTTCAGTCAATTAAGCTTAACTGTAACAATAGAATGAGTTCTAAGTCAAAGAACGGTTAGTAAATCTTGTAGATATCTTATAAAATAAATATATATGAAATTGAGATATATGTATTAGAGAGAGAGAGAGTGAGAGAGAGAGAGAAATTGACCGACAAATAGACAAACGGACGGACAGATTTTATTTTTTTCTTTATCTCTCTCTCTCTCTCTCTCTCTCTCTCTCTCTCTCTCTCTCTCTCTCTCTCTCTCTCTCTCTCTTTTTCTCTTACACTCTCTACCCTTTCTATATCGATCCTCCATTTCTCTATCTATCTATCTACCTATCTATCCACTCAACCTCTCTTTCTCTATCCTTGTCTATTCGATAACATTTTGATACCGCGGTAAAGTCTGTTTATGCTAATAAAATATTGTTCTCTTTTTTAATTACATAGTAAAACCTCAGGACAAGGACTCTAAAAAAGTTGAAGAACTTGATAGAGGTGATATCAATTTTTGTAATTTTTTTTTTCAATTATTCTTTTTTTTCTCATCCATATTATAAATACAGTGTACACTAAGTATTGCTATTATTTAATGTTCTAAAAACTTCACATTTAATGAATAACGATTTTTATTTATTTACAAATGAAAATTTTCATTAAAATACTGCCTTGTGAAGTTTAGGATACTTCTGTAATTATATACAATCTCGTAACTTATAATTTAAAAAAAAAATCAACAACTGGTAAAATGGACATAACAATGACCCCCCAGTCCAGCGGTTTGACAAATACTTCTAATGTCACAGGAAGGCAACGTATGAAATATAATCCTGTGGGCAACGTATGAGATATAATCCTGTGGGTAACGTATTTGATATAATCCTGTGGGCAACGTATGTGATATAATCCTGTGGGCAACGTATGTGATATAATCCTGTGGGCAACGTATGTGATATAATCCTGTGGGCAGCGTATGAGATATAATCCTGTGGGCAGTGTATGAGATATAATCCTGTGGGAAACGTATGTGATCTAGGATCTAGGATTGCTCCTGATTATACGTTTTTTTTTAGCCTAAGCATAGATTTGAGATCTATTTCTTCAACCTTAAAAAAAATGCCGCCTTTCTCTATGTAAAGAATATGTAAGATCACTCATCTGGTCTGTGCTGAAATGAGCCCTCATACATTGTACCATAAAAATGAGCTATATTACACAAAGAATGTTTAAATGTATGTAAAGATGAAGGTCGTTTGTGACATTATTTTACCCATGCCACAGCCGAGAATGCAACCACTATGGATGCAGCACTGAGGACATAGGTGGAGAATAAACTCAATCTGGGATTTGAACCTGATCTAGTTCACAACCAAGGCCACACCAATTCGTCTAACGTAAATAATACAGACTAAACTGCTCATGAACTTTAAAATAAAAATCCATAGAACTTCGAAAACTGTAGTATTAAATTCTGAATCTTTGTAAATGCCTGTAATAATATAATTTTCCATTTGGTTCTAGTCAACGTAATTAATTTTTTTAATTAGTTTCATCAGGTTTGATTGGTGCCACAGTATTTATTCCTCTTTGACTAGAATATAAATTTGCAATAACTTTATTTTAAACTTAAATCATATTGTTTTACAAGATAAACTGAAACAATGGGTAATTTACGACCCACTTAGAAAATATTTTTGGTTTTCGAGACTCACTTACTTCGAATCAAAAGTTAAAACCAGTGGCGTCACTGGGTGGGTGTGGGGGGTGCGGGCCGCACATGGTGACACCCCATAGGAGTGACACCATAGGAACAATTCAAAATTTCATATCAGATAGAACTAGGTCCATTCGGATATTATAACCGATCATAGCTAAAAAAAAAAAAAATGAGCAGTTGCACAGGGTGCCAACGTTCAGAGCAGTAGCCTAAGGTGCCACCATGCAGAGCAGTAGGACAGGGTGCCACCTGCAGAGCAGTAGGACAGGGTGCCAACTGCTGAGCTTCTGGAGCTTAGGTTAATGAATACAATTTTGAGATAAAGAAAATGACCTGCCTATCCACTATGGGACATTCAAGGCTTTCTGATCTTGCTCTGTTTTCAATTGAAAGTGATATGATGAAAAATATTGATACTAATGGAGTGTTTGACAGATTTGCAGCTTTAAAGACCAGGAAATGAATATTTAAAATAAAGTTTATTGTCAAAATAACAAAAATTCGACTTTGCTTTGCTGGTTGTTGCAGTTCTTTAATGCTTTCATGTTAAATTATGTGTAATTTTTTAACTTATATTATTAAAACTCATCAACTATTGGACCAATCGGACGTATTTCCCAAACATTACAATTAAAGGCGTATATCTATGGTCTAATGCAGGAATATTCGAAATGTGTTCCATTTTTCACGTTAGAAGTCTTGAGTGGGGGAGGGGGAGATGACACCCTGAATTTTCCGCACCGGGTAACACCAACCATAGTGACGCCACTGGATAAAACTAATCGAATATATTCCGGGTTGAGTAATTATTAACAGTCTTTGGCAACCCACTTAGAATCAGCTTATGACCACCAATAGGACGCTCGCTACCCACACTTAGAATCAGCTTATGACCACCAATAGCACGCTCGCTACCCACACTTAGAATCAGCTTATGACCACCAATAGGACGCTCGCTACCCACACTTTAATAATCATCTAGGAGCAATATGTATGGTTGATAATACAATAAATTGATAACACATCAAATAGATAAATTAATAAATAAATTCTTAAATCTAGAACGTCTAAGGCTTGTTGCAGGTAGTTTGTATTTTCAGTAAAAGTGTACTATTCTTCTAGTGAAAATTCTTAAGATATAAAATTAGACAGGCTTTGAAGTTTTACAAGTAATTCATTTTCTTTTTGTTAATGTTGTGTTATTGTTGTTTTGTTTTGTTTTTTCAGTTTTAAAAAATGTGACATCACACTTTGACCAATTTACTCAATATCTTAATGAACTTAATGTCAAGCTTTACGAGCAACAGATCGACCTTTCAACTGAGAGGAAAATCATCTCGGAAATTCCAGAGATATTTAAACCAAAAGTCTTGAGTATTGTTGAGAAAGCATTTACTTTCACTTTAGATCTCACCAAAAAAGTTTTGGACAAACTCGACCAAACTTTCTCTCAAAATGACTGGTTTGTCAAGCTGAAGACAAATTTAGGTAATCAAATGGATTTTTTGAAAAACGACGTAGAATTGGTGTCTAAAACAGAATTACCAAGTAAGATAAACACATATTGCTTTTTTTAAAGGAAAAAATATTTATAGATGAGTTTTCGCTTACAATTATTATCTAAAGTAGATTTAGTTGACACTTGCTTAATTATTTAGAATTATCCCATTTATTCTTTTATATTTTTTTTATTATTGTCCTGATCATATTGACCTCATTACTTGCCAAAATCAATCAGCATGTTTATACTGCGTTGATATAAAAGTTTATTTTATTGAGTTTTATTTTTATCAAATTTTATCCTCGTAGTGATGTTTCAAATGAGTATCTATACTTGTGGGATGATTTGGTTACGAGTTTCGAAATAAAACACTTGATACCAATATTTTTTTTAATACTAGTATCAATATTGCTGTTTTTTCTTAGAAGCATCATCGTCAGGTATAAGCGGTAGGAATCGTAACGAAAGTAACCCTCTTCTGCTATTTAAAAGGTAAATTGTGTGTAAAATGCATGTATATTAGTAGCACTTTATTACATAAAGTTTAGTATAAATAAATACAATATACCTAATACAATTCTAAAAGCGAAATTTGCACTTTCTTTGAATGTTAATAAGTAATATCTAAAATGTTTAGATATTTATGAATGTTGTGTGTCATAAGCTGATTTTAATTAGCACAACCGCTTTTGTTTTAATGCTGGGTGGGGGATGGGGGTCCGTAGGAAGAAAGACTTCTACAATTATCAGATTTAAAAAGCTGCTAATACTGGGCAAAGCCCCTTTAACGTAATAAAGGTTATTTTAGCTATAGCACTGTAAAATTTATAGAATGCCAGTTAGAATCAGAGCCGTTCTTATTGATAGGAAAATTAGGGGGGGGCTGCCTAGGCCCCCCACTGACTATTGGGACTTTCATTTAGCCAGACACAAGGAAGGCCAATCCGAACTACTTGTCAGGGGCCCCGGACTAAAATGATTTAACTGTTGGAGATTTGACCTCAGTTTTTAAAGACTGTCAGGGGCCTCGGACTAAAATGATTTAACTGTTGGAGATTTGACCTCAGTTTTTAAAGACTGTCAGGGGCCCCGGACTAAAATGATTTAACTGTTGGAGATTTGACCTCAGTTTTTAAAGACTGTCAGGGGCCCCGGACTAAAATGATTTAACTGTTAGAGATTTGACCTCAGTTTTTAAAGACTATCAGGGCGCCCAATAGTTAGTATTTGCAAGAGGCCGTTTGCACAGGGTTATTGTCAAAGGCCCCAAAGGTACATTAATATAGAGTTCCATATGTACATTAATTTTGGACCCCTAAATTTACCTTAAACTTTAAAGCCACATTAGAAATTATAACAATTATTTATTGTAAAATAAGCAAACAAAATGTATAGCATTTCTTTATACTGACTATTTATCACACAGAAATAAGACTATTTTTACAATATAACTTGCACACCAAAAAAACAACACAGAAAACAAAGAATTAAAAAATAAAAACAATGATCGCTTTCGTCTTTGAAAAGGTTTTTAATTAAACTTTGTTATTTTTTTTTTTTTTTGCAGCAAAAAAATGAAACTAACTGGTTTAGTGAAACTTTTAGATTCCAAGTAAAGATAAACGCAGATGTCTAGCTATTGCAACGACCATATGTCAATGAAGTTACTGTAAACCTATAGATTGCTTCAGTGGTACTAAATTGCTTTGGGGAGGGAGGTAATACTTGGTTTTGTTTATAAAAATTTCATTACTTGGTATGTTATAAGGTTAAAAAAATTTTCGAGAAGAATTGTTGTTATTTTACTTTGTATTTAGTTATTCAATTCATTTTTTTTTTACTTGCTTAAGTTTACTGGGTAAATTGGAAGAAAATTTTAAAAAAAACGTTTTGAAATTAATTTTATTTATAAGCTTTTATTATATTCATTTGTATTTATTGTAGCTCACTAACCCATTTGGTCGTTTATTCATGTATATTGCTTGCCTTTGCCAAATCTTGAAAATTTTCAGCCAGTTTTCTTTGAGCTTAAACTTTGATATCTTGTACACTTGGCGACAGTACATCATGATTAATATCGAATGAATGTTTCCACGACAAATTTTTAGACTTTCGAAGTACGGTAAATATTTTTAGCTATTTATATGTGGGATAAAATAAAGAAATGTATTAAAATACGGAAAGTACAAGATGATCTCAAATTTTTTGCGCACATTTGCAATTTTTTTTGTTTTGTTTTTGTTTTGTCTTAGCTTTGTTTTCTTGTGTCTTCAAATGCAAGTAAACTATGGAACCATAATGTGACTACAAAAATATATTACTGACAAAAGCAACTCAAGCTCATTAATGACATTCAAAAATAATAAGTATAAAACGCACAAAAATGAAATAATAAACGTTTTATTAAATTGCACGAAAAAATCTTTAAAAAATTCAATTCCCTATAACAAAAGGAAACTATACTGACGTGAGAAAAATGAGTTCCATCTTCAATTCCAATTTGACACGACAAACAAACAAAAAATAAAAGATATTCTGAGCTTTGTATATATTACACACCAGATTAATGTAGAAATTGGACAAAATTTACTTGGGTTAAGTAATATAGGTACTACATTTATTGATTAACTGCATAAAAAATGTATTTTTTTCTTGAGATTTCATATTGGGTGTAAGTCATAATTAACTTTAGCATTTTGTTTTCTTTCTTTTTGTTTAGATTTTAGTTTTAAATGTACCAGTTTTTATTTATTAGCTTGCCTAATAATAAAATTAACAAAAGCATGGTGTTGTTTTTATTCATTTCTTTCACATAAATAGTTAACAGAGCGATAATTTATAGTCTAGTTTCTGCATTACAAGATCGTCTGTGATATCATCAATACAATATGGCTAATTAGGCTACAACATTCCAGTTTCTGCATCACAAGATCGTCTGTGATATCATCAATACAATATGGCTAATTAGGCTATAACAGTCCAATTTTTGCATTACAAGATCGTCTGTGATATCATCAACACAACATGGCTAATTAGGCTATAACAGTCCAGTTTCTGCAGTGAATTATCAGTGATTTTTTTTTCCATAGCTGACTCCACAAATGTTTCTATTCAGTTACGTTGACGTGTAAACAAACTGCGAAATGATGCACATATGGCCTAGCCAAAATGGGGAGCCCGTTGCTAGGATACATTTTGAGTGCCGTTCCTTGTGTCGGGCCTGCTACCTATGTATGCCTACTAGAGTGTTAATCTCGTTTTTACTTATAAAATAAAAATAGACGAGTCTTTGTGTGTGTGTGTGTGTGTGTTACGGAAATATACATTTGTTGTCACCTGGTGTTCCCAGCCATAAAAAACGGTTCTGTCGGTCAGGTCGAGGAGGTCACGTTGTCACTCCCTTATTAAGATATTTTTAGATATTTTTTAATACATTGCCGTCCCATTAACAGCACAATAGCATAATGTCCGTAACCAAAATCGAGAATTTCTCCAATAATTTAAACAAAACAAAAAAGTTTGTTTTTTTTTAAAATATGAACTAAAATTTTTATTTTTAATTTAATTGTCCATTTCCATTCAAACGCTTTTGGTATTGTGGCCCGGCTGTACCCCGCGCCCCACTCACCAGGCCTGGTCAGAATACTCATTTGTTCAGCCTTTGTCTAGAGGGCCTCTGAGAGAGATAATGGGCCATGTTTTAAAGAAGGTTTATGGTCCATTTTACAAAGGTATAGGAGCATGTACTTGTGTTTGTCATAGTAATTGTGAAAAGATCTAACTTAAATTGATACATTTTGCTAAGAGTGTACTATACGACCTATTTCTTAAATGTAATTTCTATCTAATAAGTGTTAGCACATGTTTCAAACGACATATAATAATAAAAGCTTCACTCGATGCTCATTTAATTGAGAGCTTATGCGTTTCTGTGAACTATACATTCCACTATATATCCATCTGACAATTGCTTATTTAAAACATAGAGATCCACATATCATTTCAAATAAATAAAATAATAATGAAATAAAACTGAATTTTCATTTTACATATATGATGAAAAAAATACTTCAAATTAAACCATATCTATTTGGGCTGAAAATTCTAGTGAACGTTGGTTAAAGTCCTACTTACGTTAGGAAAATAAAGGAGGCTGTGATAACCACAAATCCCTTTATACACCGAAATTACTGGAATAGATTATTTCTATACTTAATTTTTCCGCGATGGCCCTTTTATGGATAAGGGAACTTAAGAAATAGATAAATTTAGATTGAATTTTGCCTTGTACAATTTTATTCATCCCTGGTTTGGCTAGATTTAACACAAAGGTTAAATGTCAAAACCAGTTATTCAAATTATGTTAAAATAAATTCCTTTTTAGCAATATGTAATTGGTGTGTGTGTGTGTGTGGGGGGGGGGTTCCTACAAAAGCTAACTATCCTTCCCCCCCCCCCCCCCCAAATCCCTTGTATATGCCTTTCTTGTGTCTAAGATTCTGCGATCCTGCAATAGAAAACAATAATTTACCTCTAGTTGACCTACCCAGACAAGTAAAAAAAGAAAAGAAAATTAACGACAATACTGTTACCCGGAGACAGGTTTAATCTCCATTGTTGTCTGAAGACTTAAATTAGTGAACACACACACACGCACACACACACTGGAAATTACTTAGCATTCATGGCTGTAGATACAAGTTTTACTTACAGTACAGTACACATTTAAATGTATAAACGAAAATTAGTGAGTTGGGAAATGTTCACTACATAAGTTCTTGTAATATTCCTCTTTTTTATTTTGTTATAACCGTCTTCATAAATACATGTATGTAATTATAGAATGTATGCAACATGGCTGTTTATCAAACATTTAAATTCATGGGAAAAGAACAACAACAAAAGAATGTTCTTACCGTGTACTTAGCGCAATAAAGATTGAAAAATAAATCCGAAGAAGAAATAAAATAAAACAACTTCTCTTTTATATGGGCCTTCACCAGGCCCGTAGCGTGAGGGGGGCAGGGGGGGGGGCCGGACCCCCTTTGCATTTTGTCTGGCCTCCCCTGCTTATTTGTTCTACTTAGTAAAATGTATTACCTGCCTCCCCTGCTATTGCCTGGCCCCTGCTGTATAATGCCTGGCCCGTCCCTTAGAATTTTCACGCTACGGGGCTGGCCTTCACATAGAATATAACTCAGGACTAGTTAGTGCTGTCGGTTCACTTTTTTTGGTGGAGAATAAACTGGGAAATATCTTAGCTTGGGCTAGTGAACAAATATATTAGCCACTTCATGACAATCTAAACGCAATAAATGCTGCAGAAATAAGTAAGCTATATAATTTCAAATATAAACATTCCTACGTGATTCATACCTATCGAAATTTACATCAATATAAATATTAGTGCGCTGGGTCAATGTATGGTGTTAGAATGTTTGGAATAATTGAGTTTGTTGTGCCACAGGAAAGGAGGAATCCATTTTATACTACTGATAATTTCAAAAGCTGATTCGCTTCTTATTCTGTGATAACAGTGGATATGCTGTTGATGTACAGATTTGATTCATGGAGACGATCATGAAAATGATTGTAGTAAAAGAAGTCTATTAACGCTACAGTGCCCAACACACAGGCCCGTAGCGTGCGGGGGGGGGGGCAGGCGGCCGAGCCCCCTGCGTTTTGTCTGCCCCCCCCTGCTTATTTGTTCTACTTAGTAAAATGTATTACCCGGCCCCCTGCCATTGCCTGGCCCTTGCTGTAGAATGCCTGGCCCCTCCTGTAGAATTTTCACGCTACGGGGCTGCCAACACATTAACTCACATTAGAGTAAAACTTTACAAAAGACTTCTGTTATTATCTAAACAGTAAAACTTTACATAAGACTTCTGTTGTTATCTGTATAGTAAAACTTTACATAAGACTTCTGTTGTTATATAAACAGTAAAACTTTACATAAAACTTCTGTTGGTGTCTTTGTTGTTTTTTAAATAGCTTTCTCTTTCTAAACCATCCATTTGTAAAGCACAGTGGTATTGGTGCAAACACGTCAATAAGACTTCATTTCATTGTTCACCATTTAATTCACAGGCGGACTATGTTCGGTTGATAAAATACGGGTACCGCTAAGTAAATATATATATATATATATATCAAAATTGTTATAAAATTGAGCTTTGTTTGGGTCCTGTGTGCCCGCTATTAAATCCGCATATGAATTTGATCCCAAACACTGCAATGTGCTTTCGCCAGATTCGACTTGATTTGTTTCTACATGCTAAATGTGAGAGGCGAGGTAAATTTTTTACCCCTCTGTATCTATCGTTCTGGTACGTTGATTTTTTTTAATAAAGAGATATACAGTAGGCTATATGGTTACATACACTTCATTTAAAGAGAACATACTCGAGGCCACTGAGGTTACACTGGATTTCAAACGAAACCCACACAACGAGTTGTCAAAACAGTAGGATCAACAGCGTCGCGTTTTGACAGATATCTCGTCCTTTCAGAATATTCAGCACAAGGATAGATTGGTGAACAATGTCTTCTAATGTAGATGCAGGTTAGTCTATTACGAATAGATTTATTTATGTCGCCTACTCCTCTATCTTTTTAAGTTACTTAAATTAACCCGACTGTTTGCTTCAATTTTAAGTTAAAGAATAAACCTGTCTGTAAACTGTTTATACTCTTAGAATTCGTTCAGGCAAATTAAACTATGAAAGTTATATAACCTTTAGATCTCTTATTTATTTATTTATTTTTGGTTTTCTAAATATTTGTGAAATATGTTGTATTTAAAACTTAATAAGATAGTGATTCTATTTTATCTCTCAACTAAAGCCGTTTTATATTTCAGTTGTTGATGTTGTTTTTTTAAACCACACGTTTCTCTTCATTTCCGCAAATACATTAACGCGCCCATAAAAAGTATTTCTTCTTGCATTTCTCTATATGGATAGATAACGCTGCTGCACCCTTGAATGTAAAACTGTACACAGATTGATACACACTAGCACACATCACCTACACACACATTTACCTTGATTTATTGGGATCTGTGCTGTACATAGTCCACAGAACTTCGCCGATATTCTTTTCAACGCCTTCAGCGACCCATTTACACTTTCTATCTTTGTCTCTCCACCCACCCCCCCCCCATCTCTCTCTCTCTCTCTCTCTCTCAATCTCTCTCTTTCTCTTTCTCTCTCTCTCTCTCTCTCTCTCTCTCACACACACACACACACACATCAATCAAATCTTTTAAAAGGGATCAAGTCAAACTGAACGAATATATTTTATTTTTAAAATTTTTGCAGAATTTCATTTTTATAAAAAAAGAAAGAATAAAACAATACATAAGACTTCTGTTGTTATCTAAACAATAAAACAATACATAAGACTTCTGTTGTTATCTAAACAATAAAACAATACATAAGACTTCTGTTGTTATCTAAACAATAAAACAATACATAAGACTTCTGTTGTTATCTAAACAATAAAACAATACATAAACATTACATGCAGAGTCGGTATTAGTTTTTCAGGACCCTTAAGGGGTCCGTTCACATTTAACGGGGTCCAATTTAACGGGTGCTTGCTAGGCCCCTCTTCTAATTTTTTTTACAATAACAACTGTTACTATTAATGCTAAATGTATATTATGTATGTTGCCTTCTCCTCTGTCTTGTGAGTTACTTGCCATTCTCGGAGCCCAATTTGGAGCCATCGGTCAAATGGGCCTATGGCCTGCCCTAGTGAAATGTATGGGTTGTGTGATGTGACCAAATGGGTTGTGTGATGTGAACAAATGGGTTGTGTGATGTGACCAAATGGGTTTTGTGATGTGAACAAATGGGTTGTGTGATGTGAACAAATGGGTTGTGTGATGTGACCAAATGGGTTGTGTGATGTGACCAAACGGGTTGTGTGATGTGACCAAATGGGTTGTGTGATGTGACCAAATGGGTTGTGTGATGTGACAAAATGGGTTGTGTGATGTGACCAAATGGGTTGTGTGATGTGACCAAATGGGTTGTGTGATGTGACCAAATGGGTTGTGTGATGTGATCAAATGGGTTGTGTGATGTGACCAAATGGGTTGTGTGATGTGACCAAATGGGTTGCGTGATGTGACCAAATGGGTTGTGTGATGTGACCAAATGGGTTGTGTGATGTGACCAAATGGGTTGTGTGATGTGACCAAATGGGTTGTGTGATGTGACCTAATGTATGGGTTGTGTGATGTGACCAAATGTATGAGTTGTGTGATGTGACCAAATGGGTTGTGTGATGTGACCAAATGGGTTGTGCAATATGACCAAATGGGTTGTGTGATGTGACCAAATGTATGGGTTGTGTGATGTGACCAAATGGGTTGTGTGATGTGACTAAATGTATGGGTTGTGTCATGTGACCAAATGGGTTGTTTGATGTGACCAAATGGGTTGTGTGATGTGACCAAATGTAAGGGTTGTGTGATGTGACCAAATGGGTTGTGTGATGTGACCAAAAGGGTTGTGCGATGTGACCAAATGTATTGGTTGTGTGATGTGACCAAATGGGTTGTGTGATGTGACCAAATGTATGGGTTGTGTGATGTGACCAAATGGGTTGTGTGATGTGACCAAATGGGTTGTGTGATGTGACTAAATGTATGGGTTGTGTGATGTGACCAAATGTATGGGTTGTGTGATGTGACCAAATGGGTTGTGTGATGTGACCAAATGGGTTGTGTGATGTGACCAAATGGGTTGTGTGATGTGACTAAAGGTATGGGTTGTGTGATGTGACCAAATGTATGGGTTGTGTGATGTGACCAAATGGGTTGTGTGATGTGACCAAATGGGTTGTGTGATGTGACTAAATGTATGGGTTGTGTGATGTGACCAAATGGGTTGTGTGATGTGACCAAATGGGTTGTGTGATGTGACCAAATGGGTTGTGTGATGTGACCAAATGGGTTGTGTGATGTGACCAAATGTATGGGTTGTGTGATGTGACCAAATGGGTTGTGTGATGTGACCAAATGGGTTGTGTGATGTGACCAAATGTATGGGTTGTGTGATGTGACCAAAAGGGTTGTGTGATGTGACCAAATGTATGGGTTGTGTGATGTGACCAAATGGGTTGTGTGATGTGACCAAATGTATGGGTTGTGTGATGTTACCAAATGGGTTGTGTGATGTGACCAAATGGGTTGTGTGATGTGACCAAATGGGCTGTGTGATGTGACCAAATGGGTTGTGTGATGTGACCAAATGGGTTGTGTGATGTGACCAAATGGGTTGTATGATGTGAACAAATGGGTTGTGTGATGTTACCAAATGGGTTGTGTGATGTGACAAAATGGGTTGTGTGATGTGACCAAATGGGTTGTGTGATGTGACCAAATGGGTTGTGTGATGTGACCAAATGGGTTGTGTGATGTGATCAAATGGGTTGTGTGATGTGACCAAATGGGTTGTGTGATGTGACCAAATGGGTTGTGTGATGTGACCAAATGGGTTGTGTGATGTGACCAAATGGGTTGTGTGATGTGACCAAATGTATGGGTTGTGTGATGTGACCAAATGGGTTGTGTGATGTGACCAAATGGGTTGTGTGATGTGACCAAATGGGTTGTGTGATGTGACCAAATGTATGGGTTGTGTGATGTGACCAAAAGGGTTGTGTGATGTGACCAAATGTATGGGTTGTGTGATGTGACCAAATGGGTTGTATGATGTGACCAAATGTATGGGTTGTGTGATGTGACCAAATGGGTTGTGTGATGTGACCAAATGGGTTGTGTGATGTGACCAAATGGGCTGTGTGATGTGACCAAATGGGTTGTGTGATGTGACCAAATGGGTTGTGTGATGTGACCAAATGGGTTGTATGATGTGAACAAATGGGTTGTGTGATGTGACCAAATGTATGGGTTGTGTGATGTGACCAAATGTATGGGTTGTGTGATGTGACCAAATGGGTTGTGTGATGTGACCAAATGGGTTGTGTGATGTGACCAAATGGGTTGTGTGATGTGACCAAATGTATGGGTTGTGGATGTGACCAAATGGGTTGTGTGATGTGAACAAATGGGTTCTGTGGTGTGACCAAATGTATGGGTTGTGTGATGTGACCAAATGGGTTGTGTGATGTGACCAAATGGGTTGTGTGATGTGACCAAATGGGTTGTGTGATATGAACAAATGGGTTGTGTGATGTGAACAAATGGGTTGTGTGATGTGACCAAATGGGTTGTGTGATGTGACCAAACGGGTTGTGTGATGTGACCAAATGGGTTGTGTGATGTGACCAAATGGGTTGTGTGATGTGACTTAATGTATGGGTTGTGTGATGTGACCAAATGGGTTGTGTGATGTGACCAAATGGGTTGTGTGATGTGACCAAATGGGTTGTGTGATGTGACCAAATGGGTTGTGTGATGTGATCAAATGGGTTGTGTGATGTGACCAAATGTATGGGTTGTGTGATGTGACCAAATGGGTTGTGTGATGTGACCAAATGGGTTGTGTGATGTGACCAAATGGGTTGTGTGATGTGACCAAATGGGTTGTGTGATGTGAACAAATGGGTTGTGTGATGTGACCAAATGTATGGGTTGTGTGATGTGACCAAATGTATGAGTTGTGTGATGTGACCAAATGGGTTGTGTGATGTGACCAAATGGGTTGTGTGATATGACCAAATGGGTTGTGTGATGTGACCAAATGTATGGGATGTGTGATGTGACCAAATGGGTTGTGTGATGTGACTAAATGTATGGGTTGTGTGATTTGACCAAATGGGTTGTGTGATGTGACCAAATGTATGGGTTGTGTGATGTGACCAAATGGGTTGTGTGATGTGACCAAATGTATGGGTTGTGTGATGTGACCAAATGGGTTGTGTGATGTGACCAAAAGGGTTGTGTGATGTGACCAAATGTATGGGTCGTGTGATTTGACCAAATAGGTTGTGTGATGTGACCAAATGTATGGGTTGTATGATGTGACCAAATGGGTTGTGTGATGTGACCAAATGTATGGGTTGTGTGATGTGACCAAATGGGTTGTGTGATGTGACTAAATGTATGGGTTGTGTGATGTGACCAAATGTATGGGTTGTGTGATGTGACCAAATGGGTTGTGTGATGTGACCAAATGGGTTGTGTGATGTGAACAAATGGGTTGTGTGATGTGACCAAATGTATGGGTTGTGTGATGTGACCAAATGGGTTGTGTGATGTGACCAAATGGGTTGTGTGATGTGACCAAATGGGTTGTGTGATGTGACCAAATGGTTTGTGTGATGTTACCAAATGGGTTGTGTGATGTGACCAAATGGGTTGTGTGATGTGACCAAATGGGTTGTGTGATGTGACCAAATGGGTTGTGTGATGTGACCAAATGGGTTGTGTGATGTGACCAAATGGGTTGTGTGATGTGACCAAATGGGTTGTGTGATGTGACCAAATGGGTTGTGTGATGTGACCAAATGGGTTGTGTGATGTGACCAAATGGGTTGTGTGATGTGACCAAATGTATGGGTTGTGTGATGTGACCAAATGGGTTGTGTGATGTGACCAAATGTATGGATTGTGTGATGTGACCAAATGTATGGGTTGTGTGATGTGACCAAATGGGTTGTGTGATGTGACCAAATGGGTGGAGGGTAAAATCAAGAAACAAAATGCAACGTAATTAGTACAAGGCTCCATATGCAGAAACTTTTATTCATATTTGGAATCCCTATGCTGAAGTACTCGCTGGGTCCATGAAATGACAACAGATTTGTTAGAAATGGGGGAGTGGGGGGGTGGCGCTCAAGGATGTCGACTAGTCGGATATTCTACAAGAACGGCTCTGAAAACAAGTCAATTCATGCCTGGCTGGCTAACTCTTAAAAAAAAGTCTTGACGTATTCATTTTTTTTAAAGATTGTATATATCTGTCTGAAAGCATAATTTATTCAAGAAACTATCTGATAATTGCATGTAACATGACACTCGCACAATAAATCCGTCTACATAAAAATAAAAAAAACAAATGTCAAGCTATACAGCAGTAGCGTAACTGGCGTTTATAGCGCTCTAGTCAGACTCTAAGAATGCCTCCCTTGCTGGTGACAATAGAAAGTCCTTCCAGAACCAACCCGTCTTACGTCCCTTCCTCGTTACTCCAGTTTCTTAATGCTCTGATTTCTTATGCCTTTTGGTGGCTTAAACTAGGTTTATTTAAGACGTGCAGGCCTTGCTAACAATTGATATTCTTTAATTTCTTCTAGAGTTCAAGAATCTGCAACTATTTTTCGATGAATTTTACTTTTATCTACAAAAGCTTGTAGACAACCTCAAACTGCCAGACGCGCTGAAAAAACCGACTCCATCACAGCTTGACCTCATTGAGGACATCCCAAGTATACTGCAACCGAAAGATCCAAGTTTCTCAATCAACAAGCTGGCCCTCGTTTTGGAAAAGTTGGATTACATTACTCTCGTCACTGGGAAAGTGTCTGACAAACTCGACTTGTTTCTCACTCCAAATACATGGTTCGTCTCGGTGAAGCTTTATTTGAAGCTGTGGATCGCATGTCTACAGCAAGTTATAAACACCATTAAAACACTAGAGGGAGACCAACTGAATTCGAGTAAGCGCATAATTTACTTATTACCAGGGTGGGATTAAGGGAGATGATGTTGCATTAGGCTGATAACTGGATTAAGAAAGATGCTATGATGGGGTAGCACTAGGCTCGCAACCTAGATTAAGGTGGATGCTATCGATGATACGGAACTAGGTCCACAAAGTTAAATGATCTAGCACCAGGACGCTGTCTTAATGAGAGAATAAAATAGTAATAAAATGCTATTTGTGTATGTGGGTAAAAATCCTGGTGGTCTTGACAGCATTACCCCACGTCGGGGGAAAAATTGCTCAGAATAATGGCATATCTATTGTCATTTAGGGTAGGGTCCCAAATATTTCAAAATTTATTTATCATTTCTAAAATTAAAAAGCGTGGGTGAAAACAATGTACTGGAATAAATGTTGCATTACTTTGAAAAATAGCAATTAGCCTACATAATAAACATATAGTCTATAGATCTAGTCCTAGATCAGCGGTCTGGGAACTGGGGTAAATTACCCCAAATGGTGTAAAAATGAAATTTTTTGTTGGTAAAAATGAAACTTTTGTGAGTAAAAAGTATATATTTTTAATTTACCAAGGGGTAATATCAACTTACACAAAAATATTTTAGGGGTAATGATTAAAAAAGTTCCCCGACCGCTGGTCTAGATGGACACCCAGGAAGTAGAGCAGGAAGGGTACTGCTGGTTGTACGGCAGCACAGGGGTCTGAACTAAAAGCCAATAGTGCTGTTCAATGTTTTTTTAACTTTTTTTAGATTGAGAGGAGGGTACCGAAAAATGTAACTCTTATAGCTCGCCACAATATCTAGCTACGGCTCTGCGCCCACGCTTTTTAAGAAATGATAATTCAAAACAAATATTTGTGTCATCTAGTGGATGGATTTTTTTTTTTTATTCTTTTTTTAGTGAATTTAAGAGAAGCTAGTTTTTAAAAAGATTTTAAATATGTTGTCTTTTTCTTATGAATAGCTAACGTGTTCCTTTGTTATTTTTTTTTAATCTTTAATAAGAATCAACACCTAGTGGAATAGCAAGTATCAACTTAGTAAAAAGTAGAGAAGATGAAATCACATTTCAAGTGTAAGTTTATTGTCTATACAAATGTATATTGTGCTAGATCATTGTGTTACCTCATTGTGTTAGCTCATTGTGTTACCTCATCGTGTTACCTCATTGTGTTACCTCATTGTGTTATCTCATCGTGTTACCTCATTGTGTTACCTCATTGTGTTAGCTCATTGTGTTAACTCATCGTGTTACCTCATTATTTTAGCTTATTGTGTTACCTCATTGTGTTACCTCATCATGTTACCTCATTGTGTTACCTCATTGTGTTACCTCATCGTGTTACCTCATTGTGTTAGCTTATTGTGTTACCTCATTGTGTTACCTCATTGTGTTACCTCATTGTGTTAGCTCATTGTGTTACCTCATTGTGTTACCTCATTGTGTTAGCTCATTGTGTTACCTCATTGTGTTACCTCATTGTGTTAGCTCATTTAAATCCTATTATCAGCACTCAATCGTTTGGTACCATCATGAATGGTTGGTTGTCTGAAGTTCCGTAATTTACTTATTCTTGTTATTAGTTACAAGCCTTAGTTATTGTAGTCAAGCTAATGAAATTTCTTTACTTTTATCAGACTAATATGAAAGAATTAAGCATTTTATTATTATTTTGTATCAGAATAATGTTGCTAGTAAAAATTGTGTCAATTTCAGTGAGGCTTGTTATCAGTCTTACTGTTATCACAATGTCTAAAGATATATTTAGTGAGCCAACTGTTATAAGTGGGACGGATGGTCGAGTGGTGTAGATACTCGACTGTCGACCTGAGAGCCCTGGGTTCGATCCTCGGTGAGAACCATGGGAATTTTCCAGGTGAAATGTGTTTCAAAGTCGTCCCACAAGTTCACACAGCTTTAAATGGGTACCTGACTTTAAGTTTGGGAAGTAAAGGCGGCTGGGCGTTGTGCTAACCACACAACCCCTTCATATGCCGACGTTATAGAAACAGATGTATTCTACACTTCATCTGCCCCAATTGCCCGTTAGGGCTAAGGGAACTTTACTTTTACAACTGTTATAACAATGTCTAAAGATATATGTATATTAAGTGGCATGGGAAAATATATCCAGTTCCTTTTCGGGGTAAGGGAAGGGAGGGCGGGGCATATCAAACATTAAGTGGGCAGGGTTTGTTATCGAAGTATGGTCGTGCGGTAAAGCCCTCGACTGTCAGCCTGAGGGCTCCAGATTCGATCTTCGTTGAGAACTAAGAGAATTTTTTCATGTCGTGGTTAAAGTTCCCTCCATGTCTCCCGTGGTGCCTCCACTATCGGCTAGGGTGGGGGGTAAAAGAACGGCACTGCAAAAACCACCACATTGCGATTTATAGGATCTAAGAGATAAAAAATATCATCCTTATCAAAAATATCATCCTCATCAAAAATATCATCCTCATCAAAAATATCATTTTTAACAAAAATATCATCCTCATCAAAAATATCATCCTTATCAAAAATATCATCCTCATCAAAAATATCATCCTCATCAAAAATATCATCCTCATCAAAAATATCGTCCACATCAAAAATATCGTCCTCATCAAAAATATCATCCTCATCAAAAATATCATCCTCATCACACAAAAAATGTTCGACGCCGCTGAGTGCAATGTGTACATTAGAGTAATTGAAACTTCAGCAGAATTTCTTATTTTCATAATATTTTTTTTTTATTTTCAGGTTTAAAACAAATCTCAATAAGTTGGAGATATTTTTAGATAACAACTGAGTACAAACGAACTTATTTTTAAAAAAGTTGTTGTTTTTTTAACCTTAAGTTGTAATCTAACCCCTCTTGCTTTATATAACTTATTATAATGGAACTATATGAATGAGTGAAGAAAGGATGTGGATAGGGTCTGTCGATAATAACACAAGTCGGTCTCATGGTTGGCTGATTATAAGAATGTTTTTATTTGATTATGATTGTATGTAAAGAGTCTTTCGAGAAAAACTTTGTCTTTATTTTTTTTATTTGTTTTGTGTGTTTTCTACCAGACATGGGGTACTTGATAATTGTTTAAATTTACCATGTGACAATAACATTAAAAACAACAACACCTGATGATATTATTTAATGTTAAATGCACTGCCTCGAACATTGTACATTGAAAAGGAACGACCCTCATTGTATCCTTTTTATTTATTTCCATTTTTTAATGCTTTGAGTAATATACAACAGACTGTCAACTATCCGACTCGTAACTATCCGGTCTCAGCCTGGTTTAAATCAAATGTAAAACTACAATATCATGAAATCTATCATATTGCGTGCCATTTAAAATTACGAAAATGAAATCCTTCAGAAAAAGACAATCGGATAGTAGAATAGATGGATAGATTGTTAAGATTGTTAAATGAATAGTTAGTAGGATGGACATATTTATGAGTGTAGGCGGTAAACTGACTGACGGTCAGACAGTGGTCAACGGACAAATGAAATGGTGTGACGGATGTGAACAAATTGCTAGATAAAGTATCAGATAAGACATACAGGTAAAATAAACCGTGTATGTTTTATTATGGACATAGTGTCAGTCAGACGGTCATCTGGACACGTGTAGTTAGATTATGGACATAGTGTCGGTCAGATGGTCATCTGGGCAGGTGTAGTTAGTTGTATGGACATAGTGTCGGTCAGATGGTCATCTGGGCAGGTGTAGTTAGATGTATGGACATAGTGTCAGTCAGATGGTCATCTGGGCACGTGTAGTTAGATGTATGGACATAGTGTCAGTCAGATGGTCATCTGGGCACGTGTAGTTAGATGTATGGACATAGTGTCAGTCAGATGGACACATGGACATGTGTAGGTAGATGTACGGACGTATTGTGAACGGATTAATAGATACATACAGAAAGGCTGCCAGGTAAACAGATAAACATTTGAACAATTATTAAACATACCTCCATCAATAATAATAAAATTAACCTAATGACATCAAGTGTTTCTGACAATAATTTCTAGATACCAATATCAGTGTGTTTAATGATATGATATTTACAAAAAATGCATCACTGGATGTAATCGAGATTTCAGATGTAGTTTATAATATCAATTTATTTTTATTAGCTCTTGCTTACATTGTAACTTTTTTATTTTTTTTTTTTTCTATATTTAAATAAATATATGTCTTTGTATATTTATAAATTTGTAATAAAAGAACTAAACAATTGCTTTTAATTATTTTTTTCGTTGATTTTTTTGGTTTCCCGAATGCACTTAAAACAAATACATAGACTAAAAAGAAAAAGATAGGTGAAAGATGTGAAATGGTAATGTTTCCAGTAAATCAGTTCAATGTATATCATGTGGCCAGATCAAAGATTTGTTTGGTGTGGATTGGGTATGTTGCAACAGATAGGCGACAATTCTAAAACCTATTGGTTGTACTGTGCATCTTCGATTGGTAGTTTCCGACGTAAAACTTATTTATCAGGTTCTGTGAATGCATGAAATTCTAAATATAACATGAAAGTTTGTAATAATACTGTCTTTGTAGTAATGCGTAAAAAAAAATGAGTAGCTACTTATGAATTCATATCATCTAATTTAAAACCCATAAGTACTAGCATAGGCCAAATCGGCCATAGTCTAGGGAAGGGTAATCAATTTGAGTAGATGGATTGAAGCTGGGGGACTCTAAGAAATGGAACAATTGAAGCCGTGGATCCTAAGAAATGGTACAATTAAAGCCGTGGATCCTAAGAAAGGGTTCGATTGAACTTCATTGAAGCCGTGGATCCTAAGAAATGGTACAATTGAAGCATTAGGCAAATATTCTTTTGAGCGAAAAGGCAAAATTAAATTTGGACCCTAACCAAATTGCTAGGCGCTATTTAGGTCACGGCTTGCAAATATTTTACCCCTAATACTGTACCCAAATAGTTTACCCCTAATATTGTACCCAAATACTTTACCCCTAATACTGTACCCAAATAATTTACCCCTATTACTGTACCCTAATATTCTACCCAAATACTGTACCCAAATACTGTACCCTAATACTGTACCCCTAATACTGTACCCAAATACTTTACCCCCAATACGGTACCCAAATACTTTACCCCTAATACTGTACCCAAATACTGTACCCCTAATACTGTACCCCTAATACTGTACCCCTAATACTGTACCCAAATACTTTACACCTAATGCTGTACCTAAATACTTTACCCCTAATACTGTACCCAAATACTGTACCCTTAATACTGTACCCAAATACTTTACCCCTAATACTGTACCCAAATACAATACCCATAATAATCTGAAATAGGCCTACAGGTTGTTCAATGTTCGTCAATCACACAGTCTGACAGAGTGTTACCGTCCTACATGGGGCAGACAGAATCAGTGGCGCAACAAGGCAGGGGGGCATTGGGGACATTTGCCCTCCCCCCTCCCCGAAATTAAAAAAAGAAAAGATTAGACCAAAATTAGTCACATGATACATCTCACATGACCCCTTTACTTATTTTTTTTAATACAAGTGATTTTTTTTGCCCCCACCCCCTGAAAGTTTGGTCTAGTTGCGCCTCTGGACAGAATGGTGGTGATGGGGGTAGGTAGGTAAGTTGAAATTAGACATTTACATTTCAGGGATTTAAAATATTGTATTCATCAAAGTATAACACTAACATGGGTGACGGCTATAAGCCAATAAGTCTTTGCTGTAGGGGAGATCTTCATAACTTTATTAAAGAAACCTTGATTGAGTTGAGTGGCCCTTCTTCCTACAACTGGTAGTAAATATGCCTGAAAATAGCAGTTTCCTGGCAACAATAATGCAGTCTAAGCAGGGTCATTTTAAGGTCGTCTGGGCCCAAAGCATTTTTAGGGCTAGAGAACTCCTCACCGGAATGTAATTACGGTGCACTCATGTTTGAAATTTCACATTAGACATTAATGAATCCCTTCTTAGGAAGTTAGGTTCGTGCGAAAAAAATCGTCCGGGGTCCAATGATGCAAAAATAAGACGGCCCAATCATGAGTGCCATTACTGACTATTGACACACTGATAAGATTAACTTTATCAAGTACACCAGTGTTCCCCCAAAGTGCGGTACGCGTACCAAAAAGGTTTGGCTGGGGTACGCGCTGCACCGGGCAGAGAACCAGGCCCGTAAGCAGGGATGCACCAATATCCAGCAAGGGAGCACCTTTACTTTGTCTTTATTTTTTCCTCTTTTTATTCTTTTTTAAGCGGGGGAGGGGCACTCCACAACTAGCGGGGGGGGCACGGCCCCCAGTGCCCCCCCTTGGGTACGGGGCTGCAGAGAACATTGGGTAAACATGCACATCTAAAGCGAAAACAATGAAATGAGGCGAAACCATGACTTTAAAAACAATATATGCAAATTTTCTTTTTTAATTGGGGTACTCAGTAAATTAAAAAGGAGGTACACAGATGTCGAAAGTTCGGGAAACACCAAAGAACACGGACAATCTAGTAGTAGCCGTTGAATCTTTTTTTTTTTCTGAATGGGCTCTATGACTTCATGTCAACTGCTTTAGTTTAAAATAATTGCGAAATAATTATTGAAAAGCATTTACTTAAAATGTGACTTCCGGTTTAAAGAAAACAATAACATGATCTCTAAGCTGAATTAGCACTTTGCAAGATATGTGACTGAAGCTGTGATTTTCCTTTAATTGTTTTACTGGCTTCATGTTCAATGACATGGATGTTTTAGATGTGGAAAAAGGTGCTGATTGGTTAAAGATTTTTTTTTTACTTTTAATTCAAATGTATACGATTTTTCGAGCTGATAAAATAGTAAGAGAGATGTGACATGTGTCAGTCATTGATATCTTTACTACTTTAGTTACTAAAGTTTAGTAGCATAACAATTATTCCAATGGCTTACAAGTGTTGGATAAGAGTGAAGAAATAAAGATTTCATGAAGCAATACCTGATGTCAGGATAGCCTAACCTTAGCATAAATATTTTAATACAGAATTCTAACAACGCACTGGCTCCACATACGTCATATGACGTACGATGTATTTTTTTTTTACCTCGTACGTCAACAGAATGAACTCTTATGATTTGAAGTCTAATTATACATTAAAATAAGAGGTTAGTTTGTGTGGCGCGCTAGTGATGTAGGTTGTTCGCTTGGCTGAGACCCAGTTAGGCTACCTATGTGCGGGTTCGATTCCTACTCGAGACATAAATTTTTTTGTTCAAATTTTATTTTTCAGGATCAGGGTTAGGGATAGGGGGTTAGGGATAGGGTTAGGGTGTGGAGCAATATCTATTGATGGTCATTTTTTTATAAATCATAAATTTTTTTTTCCAGATTTTTTTTCAGGATTAGGGTTAGGGATAGGGTTAGGGTCACTTAGGGATAGGATTAGGGTTAGGGATAGGATTAGGGTTAGGATTAGGGGTAGGGTTAGGGATAGGATTAGGGTTAGGGATAGGATTAGGGTTAGGGATAGGATTAGGGTTAGGGATAGGGTTAGGCATAGGATTAGGGTTAGGATTAGGGGTAGGGTTAGGGTTAGGGATAGGATTAGGGTTAGGGATAGGGTTAGGGTGTGGAGCAATATCTTTTTATGGTCCCCGAATAAAAAAAAAAATCTCCGATTTTTAACTGTAAATGACGTCATCAACGTCTGCAGTAAATAAGAGTTCTCATTCGTTCTGTTTACTCTTTAAATGTGTTAAAACGATCGCCGATTTTGAGCACCATCATTGTGTAAGTAATAATATCATAATATAAACTGCATATCATAAGAGTTCATTCTGTTGACGTACGTGGTAAAAAAAAAATACATCGTACGTCTTGACGTACGTGGAGCCTGTGCCTTCTAACAAAGTAACAAGAATATTTGGTCCTCAGTGGTGCAACCAGGAAAGGGTAGCAGCCCATTGCTGTATTTCCTTTGATAGATGCAATTGGAGGCTTTTGTACTATTTTAATATGTTTTAGCATTGGAAAGTGGCAGCATTAGAGTCTAATCCATTCCCACTAATGCTAGCTACGCTATTAATGATGATACTACAGAAATTAAAATTGAGGAGCTGATAGATACTTTCATTGTAATAATTAATAAATTCTAATGTATAAAGTGTTGATTTTTTATGACATTTTGTGGGTTTAATAGATTCTTTGGGAGGGAAAAAAAAACTTTTTCGGAAGCTTTATCATTAAAATGCAAAGCAGCCTTATTGGTAACGCACTTTTTAAAATAAATATTTAGTGTGAACTATAAAAGGAATACAGTGTTATAGAGGAGCGTGTTGGTAACTTAATTTTTTAACTTGTTTTTTTATTAACGCATTATTATTCGAAATAAATTATACCAACCCATATTTTCCTAGTAAAATCAAAATTTTACATAGAGGAGGGACAAATAAGCAAGAGAAACTACTAATAGCTCTGCATGCTTCACCAAAAATCGTACGCACAATGAGATCAATTTTTTCAACTGAAATTAAAAACCATATGCTTTTTTTTAGTTTATTAGGTCTTTTTTTTAGTTTAAAATGTTTCTTTTATATATTTAGGCGATTGGCACTATTTTTTAATTGTCGTTACAAGCTACTCTACCAGTATTTTAATTTGCATATCCACAGACTTTGTATAGAATAAAGGTTATGCAGATGTCAGAATATTATGGTGGAGTGAGTTGTTTTTAGAAATGGTTAGGGAAAAGGGTGTGTTAGTGAAATGGGTTAGGAGATATCTGGGAGGTTATTTGGGACAAGTGTAGCTTAGAAAAAAGTGTTAAATATCAGGGAGTTGTGTGATAACACTGGAAGATGGAGGTTGTGGAGAGATTGTGGTAGAAAGTAATGTTGTTTTTTTTTTGTTGGACTGTGTTGTATTTATTTATGTTTAATTCTTCAATTAGGACTTGTGTAATTATTTTTTTGTGATAGTGTTCCCGTTTTAATACCGGCCTAGACTGACAGCAGATATCAAGAAATTATTTTTACAAACACACTATACTAAAATACTGCCCAAAATTAAAAAAATGATTGATTAAAGAAATGCTATTTGTGTTTTTTTTGAAGTTATAATTTGAAATCTTACATTATTTTCTTGCAGAATTAAAGAAGACAGCTGAGTCACTAAATGCTGACATTGTTAAACAGATGGATAAATGTTTCCACGAAATTACCACCACAGGCAATCCCTCACTTACTGATGGAGATAAAAAAAAATTTAAACGTTTCTGCAGGTGATTTTTTTTTTCAAAAAAACACAATTAATATATTAAACAATTTACAATTCGAAATTTGATTGCCACCTTTCATATCCTTATGCCATTTAGCTTTCTTATTTTTGCAGAGAATCAGATGATTATGTACGCTATGCATTTTTACTTATCATGAGGCAACTAAAAAAAAATCATTCTGAAATCAG
Organism: Bulinus truncatus; assembly: GCA_021962125.1. Taxonomy (NCBI): domain Eukaryota; kingdom Metazoa; phylum Mollusca; class Gastropoda; family Planorbidae; genus Bulinus; species Bulinus truncatus. The sequence continues at coordinate 33,209,067 of JAGDYQ010000001.1, read as the reverse complement.
ATTATCAGCCTTTCAAATGGCTGATGAATTATTCAATAGATCTCATGCATTCAGAGAAATTTTGGTTCTTCATCTACAAAGTTTTCTAGGCCTTACTACAGGTGAACAAGAATATTAATAAAAAAAAATTTAGAATTTCAGAAACTTAAGGTTTTTTAATTAGTTTTATTTAAAAATTAATGAATATTGCACAATTTTTAAATTATATTTTGAAGCAATGTGGTAAATTATCATTCGTCTGTGTTTGTCAGGCATTGAAGTGAAAAAACCTTTACCTCCACCTGTTGCAGCAGCAAACAAGTTAAAGAGAGACTCCCTTCTTGCTATACAGTGCTGGTATGAAAAATATGGGAAAGGTTACAGAAAACTGGTTCATGGCTATGAGTATTTGAAGAACTGTAAATTGGTAGGCTGCATTTAAACTCAAAACTACCTTTAAAAAAATGTAATTTCTTTCATGAAGAAATATATACAAACTATTTTGGTTGACTCAACGTAAGATAAATTACTGCAAATATTTGTTATTAATATTTGTTCTAAGATTTTGCAGAATAAAATTTTAAATTACAATGTCATCTAGATTTAATAACTTGTTCAAAATTATTCAGTTCACTATGTAATTAAAACTATTTTTTTTTCACTATTATCTCATTTTGAAGGCATTGGTTAAGAACTTCATTTTGGTGAAGTACTGGTGCAAAAATTAGCATCAGAACCATTTATTTTTCAAACAATAATAAAATGCTTCTTTTGATATTTGCTTTAATTATTCACATATTTTATATAGCCTGTGCAGTACTGTGCACCATTCAGTCAGGATAAGAAAGCAATAATGAGATTTTACTTGTACAAATTATGCATGTATTTATAACTGTTTTATGTTCTATCATAGTCAAGTGTTAGTAACTGTGCTATATTTTCTTTATAATTTTAGGTTGACTTCACCAACTTGCAAGCACAGAGTCAGGCAGAAAGGCTGAGGATTGAAAATGAGGAGAAAAGAAAACAAAAAATTATGGCTGACAATCTTGACAAAGTTCTGCAAGAAATATCAGGTGAAATATCTTGATCATTAGACTTAGAGTAAGTTTCAGCTCATTCAATTTTTTCTATCGTTAAATCAGTGTGCCTGTTTTATGAATGTTATGGTCTACTATAGGTGTATGAATATTATTTACAATTATATCACTCATGTTCATATACTGAGATATTTTTTTTTCTTTATTGGTGAAATGTCAGAAACCCATCAAGAAATAGTAGGCTGTGCAACCGAAGTTGAAAATTGCCTCAAACTTTTACTCCCAACCACAAGTGAAGATTTTTTGCTGGATTTCACCCAATTAGCAGAAGACAAATCCTCTTTGGATAATGGAGACTCCTCATTTAGACATTCAGACTTGAAAGAACAACTTTCATTAGACATTGCAGCACATGGTCCCTTGTCCAATGATCCTCTTGAATATTCTAGTGACATTGATCACAGCAGTGATGATGATGATGGTGGTGATGATGTTGATCATCATCATGACCTCTCATCTCATGGATACACTAATTCTAAATTTAGCTTATCTATAGAAGTGCCAGAGAAAGTTTGTGTACAAGAAACTGTAGACAACACAGATGTCATGCAGTCTTTGAAAGATGCCAGTAAACTTATCAACAGTAACTACCTTCCTAAAGTCATCAAGTGGTTAGAAGTGAGTGCAGTATTCCTTTGATTGCATTGGAAAGTAAATATTGAACATGTTCACTTTTTATTATTTTGTCTGTTGTGCAATAAATATTAATGACATTCTTTCCTAGACTCTGAGTAAAAATGGAGCCATGGAAACTGATATCAAGGCCACTATAGATCTGAAAGTCCAATTAGAAGCTATTAGGGCTAAATGTGTTGATCTTAAACTTGTTACCCTGGAGCTAGAGAAGCTTAATGATGATTCAGGTTAGAGTTATCTTGAACATTTCTTATTGTTTTTGTTTGTTTGTTTTTTTCAATTATATATCTTTAAAAAAATTATCTTCTCTTGGGACTCAATATCCATAGAAATGCTTTGTTAAAAAATACTTTATTTTCCTTGTAAAATTAGGTAACCATTCCATTTTCTTTCCTGAAATCATGCAACTTTAAACAGTTAATTAAGTATAGAACTGCTTTAAAAAATGTTAGCAGATTTCCAGGACAAAAAAGTAGATGATGTAAAAACTTCTTAACATTTTTTGTCAAGCATAATGAAATATACAAGCATAATTCTTGTTATATAACAAATTAATGCACGATCAGAATGCTGTAATGTGGGATAGCTCACAAATTATATGTTCATAAGTGGGTGTCAGTGGGGGTCTGGTTTGTCTTGGCATACCAATAACTTTTTATTATAAAAAAATTAACTGTGAATTAAATCCAAAATATTATTTTTTTTTTTACATTGAATTAAATTAATTATTTTGAGAAAAATGTTAATGAGTTGAGACCGTCGTAAGTGACAACTATTTAGGAAACTATGAGCAGTCCAGTAATAATAAATGTATTTTAAATAAATAGTGTGAGCTTCAAACATAGCATTTTTTCTGGAACTTTATTAACTGGAACTTCACTTACCAAGTTGACCGGTACATATATTTAATCTTTGAAAAACAATCTGCGTAAGTCTGAATTTGCTTCAAAAAAAATCTGTGTAAATCAAGATGTTGCTATATATGTATTACAAATGATTCGCATCTCAATATTTGTTGTCTTGTAGCTTGCTAAACATGCTTGGACTATACTAAAAATAACTACAGGTGTCCAGAATACTATTATTTTCTGTTTTTTTTAGATGATGAATTTGAAGAAGTTCCAGAAAAAGAAGGTTTTGAACCCCACATCCCTAATCATTTGAGAGCAGAATATGGTTTGTTGAATATATTTTTTAATGTTTTAAAAATTTTTTCTTTTGTTTCTTGTGAAATAAAAAAAAGGTAGCTTTAACTTTGAATTAATAGCTTCAAATGAATGTGAAAATTACTTGTTGATAAGTAAAATTTATCTTTCTTTGTTTGGTTTAGTTATTTTTTATAGTACTTTGATGTGTCAAATTTCAAAGGTTTGATTGGCACTTCTGTAAAAACTGAGAAGCCAGAAAAGTCACCAGTTACACAAGATAGTTACAGTAAATCTTCAAGTCATGATAAAAAGAGTGCTAGCTGGAACCTCAAAGAAAGATTAACTGCACAAAATACAGCAGATCCAACATCTATGGCTAATGCTTTATCAAAAATGAATTCAGATAGGTGATTATTTTTTCTTAATAATTTTATTGGTGTACTTTTGTGTTCTGTAGCATTTGTTCTGTTTCTAAGATTCATATCAGATCTTTGCATAAGATTATCATTTTATTCCACTTCTGGAAATGTCATTTATACACTTAGCAGTAGTAAACTTAAGATACAGCAATCGTTAGATTTAAAATATTGAAAAAAGAAACCAGAATAAAAGTTCATTAAAGATTGAGTGTGTCAGTCAATAGCGAAATATTGATAAATCAGTATCCTCCATTTAGCCTTGATTAAAACTTTCTGTTTTTGTGTTGTATAATTATTTTCAGCAACATTGAGAAAAATCCACTTAACAGTGAACAAAATGAGAACAAAGTTTCTTCTCAAGTACCGTTTGTTGAGTTTGGTGCAGACCTAGCTTGCTGGGAAAATCCAGATGAATTAGAAGTTCCTACAATCATCAAGTAAGCAGTAAAAGCAAAATCATTTTCACAAATGGCTGTACTACTATATCCCTTCTCATACGTTTTCACATGATATAGATACATGTTATTGTAATTTAATTTTTTCTTAAAATCATGATCATCTTGTCATGATAGCTTTTATGTTAAGCTGTTATTTTAAAAAGTTCAAATAGTAATTTTTTTTTTTGTATTTTATTGTGATAATGTTTGTCAAAAGTTTTCCGGTTTCACTATCTAGCTACTAGATTCCACCAAGATTTCACTTATTATTTATTATAAGGATTTTTCATTAGATTATTTTAGTCATAATTTAATTTTTTCAGATATGATTCATTGCACCGATTTTGGGCACCAAAAGATACAGAATCAGAAAAGCCTTCACAAGTAAGAAATTTAAAGCTATTATTTTTTAATACATTAACATTTGATACCTGTAGAAATGTTTATATAATTTACATTATTTTCTTCTTATTTTTTAAAAATACATTTTAGAAGAATATTTATACATGTACAGACTTTTCTTACAACTCTGGTTTATTATTATATGGCTTGATGTATAATACAGAAACATGCAATCATTTCTTCATTTGTAGCAATTATTATTTTGCCCTGTAACTATTAAAAATATTCATTTTACACACACCTGTCAAAAGTTAATCCATGTAGCATCTTTTCTCTTTTTTTTCCTAGAATTTCTTTGTAATACTGTGCTGACTGTCATTATTAATTTGTTTTATGTCAGTAAAACTTAATACTTGTGGAAGCTACAGAATTTCATCCAGATTTTTAACATTTCAGCAAGAGCTATCTACAGTTAAAAATCGTGCATTCATTTTTCCTGGTAAATTTGAGCCCGTAAAGTGGAAATGTAGAGCTCCTTTGCCAAATGGAAAATTGTGTGAAAGAATGGACAGAGTAAAAGTAAGAAAACAATTATTGCAAATAAATTTCTTTGTACATTTATTTTGTTATAAACTTTTTTAAAATTTATAATGAAGTCAGAGTGTCAATTGTAGAATGATTTGATTTCCTCAGTGTCCATTTCATGGTAGAATAGTAGCCAGGAACGTTGATGGGAAACCTTCGCTAACTTCGGAATTAGCAATTACTGAAGAATCTGCTAATGGTTCTGATAATCCTGAACCATTGACAAGTATTACTTTAATAAATTGTCCTTTTTTTTAAGTGTCATTAAATCATGGAAACATCAGGTTCTGTATAAAAATTATTATGACTGGCTGTAAATCTTATAAACCAGCTGCTAGCTTCTACCTTCTCATAGTTTATGTGTGTTTATTTATATATGTATATCTTTGACAGAAATTAAAATTGGCTTTTAAGGTTATGATAAAAAATATAATTTTAATTTGTTTTTATAAACTTGAGTAAGCTCTCGCCAGATAGAATTTACAAAAGCTCTGATAAAATGTCCCTACTAAACTCTCAGACTTAATCGTACTTAATGATACTTCTAATTGTGTCTTCGTGTTAAGTGATTTGTATGCTGTAGATTAATAAAAAGTATATTTTAGTGAAATGATAATTAGTGAAAGAAGAATGCCTTGGTGTAACAATAACTTTAGATAGGTCCATACAATTTTAGAACCACTGTTCAAACTCATGGGTCCAGGATACAGTCATATGTTTTGATAACTAGAATTCCAGCGGTTGATCTCTGTTTAGGGTAAAATTGGTTGTCACCACAGGTTATGACCCCCAGAGGTAGGTGACGATAGATGTAATTAGGCAGACAAAGGAATACTAGCCCATAGTGAGTTTTTAGCCGCACCAATCCTTAGGCTGGAATAAGAGTCATTAATATGTAGATGAGTTAGAAAGGATGTTAGGGAGCCAATCAAAAGTTCTGGGGCTTTGGGACACGTGATAATTCACAATCACATAAATATGAGAGGTAAATGAGATTTGGACAGACCGACGAAAGACATCGAGACCTACCAATCGACAGACCGACGATAGAGATAAAAACATCAAGACACCATATTAGATATACGTACTCTTGCCTGTAGGACAGTATACATATTAGATATACGTACTCTTACCGCAAGACAGTATACATACTAGATATGCGTACTCTTGCCTGTAAGACAGTATACATATTAGATATACATACTCTTACCGCAAGACAGTATACATATATTGACAAATTATTAAGTATACATACTCTTATAAAATAAGACAGTATACAGGTGTTCAGAGAGAAATCAAGTTATTAAATATACATACTCTTACTCATACGAGAAGACAGTATACATTCAGAGATAAGTTGAAGATTTACAGTACACAGTCAACGTTTATTCTGCTAAAGCATATTTGTGAATATTTCGGCACTTGAGTGCATTTATATGTGTTTTACTATTATTTAAATAAATATTATTGAATCGTGGAACTTGGCTTTATTACTGGTATTTTGTGTGTGTGAGTGCCACGAGACTGAACGCTATCATCTTTGAAGTAAAACCAGAGAGAATATCGCCTACTACATAACTTAATATCAACAAACTACATAACGTTTAACTACGTAGCGTTATACAAAAATCCATAACGTTACACTTGGTAAACTTCTGCACAAAGTTCGTTTATGACACTTTTTTTCTTAATTTGAAGATAGTTCAATCAGTATACAAGAAAGTTTTCTTTTTCATATTCTATAGGTCATGAGCTGCCACCTTGGCAAGATCCAGAATTACAGCGAGAAATAGAGCATGCCACAGGTCATGACCTTGGTTCTGCTCGGTCACAGAAACTATTGGATAAAGCCAATAAAGGAAAAGGCAAGGGCAAAGGGAAAAAGTCCAATCTCACAGACATCAAGGCCATTAATAACACTGTACACAAACGTTTGGGAGATAAAATATTTAACAAGTGAGTCATTTTATTTCTATGGCTAAATATTAGGAAGATCAAGTATTTAAGTGAGTCATTTTAATAAAAATGTACACAAATGTTGAGGGGGATGATAAATCAATGAATGATTCATCATTAGATTGTTGGGACTCAATCTCATCTATAAATATATTTTAGAAAATCACAAAAACATTCAGTATCTAAAACAAATTCTTTGTTTCATTTAAATTTTCATACAGTTAACAAACTTATATTTATTGAATGGCAGGAGATCAATGAAAAAAGTTTGTGCTGCCCTTGACAAGTCTGATTACAAGAGAACTCGAGACAAATTTGGGAGTCATTTCCAATACAGCTTGCATTGAAAGTATATTTCTTTGCCTGGATTGTCTTGTATGTAAATTTATCTTTATGTAGTTAAAAGACATAGTTTACTTACAGTGTTTAAAAATCAGAAGATCTTTCATTGGAAAGCACCAATGTTAAATTATTTATTCATTCTGGGTGTGAATCGCTTGAATTATTTTCTTTTAATCGAAATTTCTAATTATAAATAGTAATCACTGACCAGTACAGAGATAAACAGTTAAACATGATAACCAATTGTTAGATGTGGTATCAAGTCTGTAAAAAAAAAAAAACATTTCTGTGTCATATATTTGTGTCATATTTTAAAATCAATTAAGGATTAAGATAAATTGGAACACCTGGGTTTTTTATTTAGCTAACCTAGAATTACTAGAATACCCCTCTTCACCCTACCACACTGAAAAAGAGTATAACTGTGATTTATAATTGGTGCTTCATTGATGGTTAAACCTGGCTCAATGGCCAGGGTGGGAATTGTTTGTTTTTTCAACTAATTTAACTTCATAAACAAGGACATTATAGAACAGTAGATTTGGTAACGTTTAACGTCCTAAACAAGGAGATTATAGAACAGTAGATTTGGTAACGTGTGCTTTTTCTTATACAAATAATGCAAAGTACATTTGTAAGGGCATTCATTGCAATGTGTTTTGTTTTTCTTTATTTTTCATAATTGTATTGACTTTGAATTTTATTATATTTTTTTTATATTTTAGTTTTAGGGAGGATTTTGTCTTTCACTAAATTTTAATGTTATGTTACTTTTTTAGTATTTCTGTAATTTTATAAATAAATATAAATTGTACATTAGAAAAAAAAAGTTGTAAATATCCCTCATCCCCTTTTTTTATTCAGAAACTATTTGTATTCTGAATAGTGATGTGTGATGTCCCTGTAAGGATGAGATGAAATCTCTTAGATCCTATATACCGTTGATGGGAAGGTTCTTGCAGTGCCCTTCTTTCATCCCCCACCATAGCCGATCTTGCAATGACCATGGAGGCACCACGGAATATATAACAGAATAGTGATAAGACAATTCAATTTATCCGGGAATCAGAAATATCCTAACTTTTATTGAATTATCAGAATTTGAGAATTTTCACTTAATTTCCAATTTTTCATCCTATCCTAGTCTCCATTCTAATCTGCATTTCATAAAGTCTGTTAGTTCTTTATATTGGATTGGGGAATCAAATCAGAGTCAGTTGTTCAAAAAAGAATCTATATTTGTATCATAATCTACAAAATAATGTTTACTTCATTGAGGTTTGTAGTCTGTATGGTTGATGGTGAAACAATGAACCATGCATATCATAGCATACCAAGTTTAGTTGAGTTACATTTATGTTTCCTCACTTTAGTTTGCAGTCATCTTTCTTTGGAAAGTAAGTTAAGTTCCCTTAGTCCCAAAGGGTCATCAGGTCAGATGAAGTGTAGAATTCATCTCTTATATAATCACATCATTTAAAGTGATTGTGTTTTTAACACAACACCCAGCCACCTTTACTTCCCTAATTTAAGTCAGGTACCCATACAAAGCTGGTTGGACTTGTGGGACTTTGACCAGCTTTTACAAGGACCTGGGAAAATTCCCTTGATTCTTACCAAGGATTGAACGCATGACTCTTAGGTCAACAGTTAAGCGCTCTGCACTGCTTGGCCAAACATCCCTCATTTTATATCTATGTGTCTAATTATTTCTTGCATTGGGCATTAGTCTTTCTAAAGGCATTATTTTATACTTTGGTAAAGATTTAAATTTTGTATGGGTCATTTAAATTACACTGGCATTTATTTAATTTTGTCATTTTAAAATCGATAATGTTTGAGGGTATTCGTCAAGATAAATTATGAAAAATTGCAAATGTTTCTCCAGAATGTAGAGCTTAAATAATGTTGTGCATTCTTGGCATTTAAAATTATTAATTTATTTGTAGCCAATAAATATAGTTTAGATATTGATTTACTTATACAATATACATGTATATATATTAAAATTAATTACAAACAAAATAGTATGTTCATTACATAATAAATTATTAAAAACTTAACCCTAACCCTATCCTTATTTATTCTAATGTTGATTGCAATATCTTGTTCTTATAAATTGTCTTTATTGAATGAAATAATTGTAATTTTAATAGAACAAAATAAAAATAAAATATTATTGGGTTGTTTTTTTTTTCCTTGATTATTATTTTTATTGATAACAATTACCGATACCTTTTTTCTCAGTGTTTTTATTGTTCATATTTTCTCTGGCTTTGTTCAATTAATTTGTTGAAACCCATACAGCTCAGCTATTAATAGCCACTGAGCAAATGCTGTTCATAGACTTAATCTGTGACTATGAGTTTTAGGTTACTGTATTATTTACTGCTAGTTTTATTAAATAAATAAACACCTTTCATTTACTATTGATGGTATCTGAAGTGTTCATAAAAAAATATGTAAATAAATAGCTCACAATTTTCTGAAAGCAAAATGTATGACTGGAAAAACGATAGTAAACAAACCCAATGACAGATTGTAAACTATTTTTGATATAACACTTACACTCATTTGTTCTTGTTTTTATGTAGTTTATTGGTGTGATGTAAATCACTGTTGAAACAGGCACCACGTTTTTATATGCCTTAACCATGTCTAACTTAGAATTCTCTGTTGATTTTATTTCCAACTCTATTTGAGGCCCGATCACGTCTAACTCTATTCAAGGCCCTATCACATGAAATATTCAACTCTAAACGTTTCCGATTCTATTTAAGGCCAGATCAATTATAATATCCGACTCGATGTAAGGACTGATAACAGCTTATATCCAACTATTTCTAAGGTCTGACCACATTTTTCTCCGGAGACATCACAACTTATAATTAGTAGTGACCACATATTTGCTATTTGTGTTTTGCAATAAGGCGACAGAATGTGAATTTTAGGGAATTGTTCCCTGGTTGCGTGTGGCCATCGAGAGAATATCAGAACCCTTGTACAAAGATGTGAGATCACATGTGCACATATGTGTTTTTATTATATATTTCTAAGCATCTTATTTTTACATTTGAACATGTACATGGAAATAATGTAACATCTCGTATTTAGTAAAATGGGGCGCAGTGGACTTCTTGGGTACTTCCGAGGGTTATGGGCCTTGGGGAAATGTACTGCTTGCCCCTCACCCCACTAGGCGTGTTAACATCCCTACTGACTAACATTTTTAATAAAGAAGCAAAAAAAAATCTTGTCGGAACATTTCACTATTAATTAATTCATATCATAGAATATGTTTCACATTTTAATATACGGCACATGTATAGTGTATATGGTGTATAAAAAAAGTCACTGTAACATTTTGGAAATAGTGAAAAAAGTTCTAATTTACCCAGATATACTCCACATGTTTATAGTTTTAGTCATATATGTACGAGAGACTAATGTCACGTGTCAAGATAATTTGAGACGTTCAAACACTCACTACCACCCCCGATGTACTTTTCTATGTAGTCTTAACACAGGGAACAATAGTCCTTCAGTTTCGCTCTGGCTACGAATTTCCGCAATCTTCACTCGCCGCTGGGTTTTTGTTTTTCCTCCTGGGAAAACTATACCCCCCCCCCCTCTCCCGATGACGCCCTTGTTTTAGTCAGTGGAAAACATCCGTCCTTGCTAAATCCATGTCATGAAGGTTATGGTCTCGGCTGTTTGGGATTTAAATATGCGCGGGGATGGGTGGGGTGGGGGGGAGGCGCCTTACCTGTATCGATTAGACCATTATTTCCCATCAACACTCTGCTTTGGAAAAAAAAAAGCTAGTGTAGTGCGGCCAACGCTATCCCCACCTGGCCTAGGACGTCTTTATTGTTTAGGCTGATACCGTACTAATCAGTAGGCGTGTACGTGTGTGTGTGTGGTTATTATTTCTTGCTGGTTATGTTTCTATCATTTCTTGCCTAACTTGTTGTACAGTGATAGTGTGATCCATCGCTCGTGTGATATTCACATAGGATGGATATTTGTGTGTATTCTCTATGGACGCATTGCGCATAGTGCAGGTTTTTATTTATCAAATATTTATCATGCTGTATTAAATATATGTGCCTTATGTAAGCTTAATTAATATTTCACTTTAATAGATTGAATAAAGAATTATTTGATATTATATGGTAAAAAATAGAATTTAATTAATCAAACATTATTCATTCGTTACTGAATAAATGGATATACCATATATCAATTAAATTTAACGGTTAGTAAATAGATGGGTGATGTGGACGTGTTTTGTTTATAACTGATACATTGATTAAACGCTTTGTGTGCATTACTTTGTCAAAAGCCATTGATCATTTTTACATATGATGTGATTGTCCAGCGACAGGACTATAATATGTGTACTGTTTACATCTGTCTTACTTGTGTTCATAATGTATTTTTAGACTAAGTAGCAACACCCTTTCAACATTGGTGCGTACTAAAAAAATATATATGGGCAACTTTAGTAAGTTATGGATAGTAAAACAGGCAGATATATATACACATACTTAGATTGCTTTTTGTTTCTCTCCATCATCACGGTGTCCATGTTATTAGTTAACAAAACATTGAATTCCTTACTAGTGTAAGTTGCTCAGATCATTGCAATACTCTCCTTTTACATTTACGGTATCAATAGTATTGCGTCTACATCCTTTACATTTTTAATGAACCGTATAATCACGACGGAAAAGAAAGATATTAAAGGAAACCCACAGAACAACATGTGGATATATATAAAATGTGGAGAGCCAAGCTCAAGTGTTTCTATTTATAAATGTCTTTTTTGTTTATTCCCTTGACAGCTGCCCAGACAAAGTTATGACTGTCTATAGAACGATATGTTGCTGTGTTGTGATATATTTTTTTCAAAATAAAGTGTGAGCTTCAGTTGGAAATATTCGGTGTTTCAATCTATTGCCACTGTAAATCACATTAAGGGAAGGGGGAGTGGGTGAGTAATTCACGTGCACACATGGCAGCGCCTGACAAAGAAACCACTCAAACAAGGAACCATTCAATCAAACACGGGTGGTGAGGCTAGGGGGGAGGAGAAAAATGGAGAAACACAGGTGAGTTGAATATGTATTTATTTATTTTGAAATGTAGGCATTATATATATATATATATATATATATATATATATATATATATATATATATATATATATATATATATATAGGGGGGGGGGGGGGGGGGGGGGGCTGGATGATGAAGGAGAGGGGACATAGTAAAAAGTATTCATGGGGACTTTGAGTGAGTGTCTAATGCAGTGCCGAGAGACTTAATGATTGTTTTTAATATATATATATATAATAACGGCGATGTATTCGTGTGTGTATACAGCCATTCTCATAGTTTGATAAACTGTGTGATCACCTATGCAGCCTCCCTCCCTCCACTGTCAAATGGCCCCCATTCTAGTATTAACCCATGTCAGATCCTGTGCTATCATGGCGCTTGGAGGTAGCCTACTTTAGCAGCGGGCCCTCAAAAAGTCCCCCAAAGCCTGACAACGTACTCACACACACACACACATACATACCCACACAAATTGTTACCGTGTTTTATATTATTATTATTTCATTTTAAGGATGTTGTTATTTTTTTTTTATCGTTGGGGGGGGGGAGTATATTAGATTGCATTCTTCTCCATTTAGTTAGAGAAACCGTTGAAGATTTTTCCAAAAGATACCGAGTCGTGTCGTAAGTCATGAGGGCGTGTCGAGTCATTACGAAGCCCATCATCGTGGTTTTAAGTGGATGTTGGTCAAATTTCTGAAGGCCGACGGCAGGCTATTGCAACTGTGTTACACTGTGTCGTCCCGTATGTTATCTATGTATCATATATTAGTTGGTGGAGAGTAGCTCTCGGTGATAAGATACAACAAAAACAAAAATTGAATCTCTTGATCGGGAGCCTAGAGAGTAGTGTCGTACAGATGGAGAGAGAAACAACACATATACTGATGACGTCTTTCTAAGATACATCTTCAGTGACTCTACTAGGAAACAGTAAATTAATCTTGCTATAGTCGGGGGCGTTTAAGGCACAGTAGCAAACTTTCCTTCAGTGAACCCCGTGAAACTTTTAGGGGCTCTCGACAGTCCAGAAAGGAATTTTTCAAATACAAATGGAATGTTCCGTACTTACTTTCAAGCACTGCCCCCCCCCCTCCTGTGGGACGGATGGCCGAGTGGTGTAGATATTCAGCTGTCGACCTGAGAGTCCTGGGTTCGATCGACGGTGAGAACCATGGGAAATTTTCCAGTTGAAATTTGTTTCAAAGTCGTCCCACATGTTCACACAGCTTTAAATGGGTACCTGACCTTAAGATGGGGAAGTAAAGGCGGCTGGGCGTTGTGCTAGCCACACAATCCCTTCATATGCCGAGATTATAGAAACAGATGAATTCTACACTTCATCTACCCCGATGGCCCCCTAGGGCTAAGGGAACTTAACTTTTTTCACTGCCCCCTCCCCCCTTAGCCTTTCAGATGCGAAACTGCACCAGGGCCGACGAAAGTCAATAGATGGCCCTTGATATAATCGCTTAATATTACTTAGATATAGTTTCGGTAAATGTACTACTAAACAGTGATCAAACTGAGATACATTATTTTAATTAAATTAAAAATTATTAATTATTTATTAACTGAGGTAACTGGTCTAAGAGACGGTGCTTTACAAAAAAAAATACAATGACTTTACTAATATATATGAAAGGTATACTAGTATTTTATACTCAATTTAGCGGCAAATTTATGACTGTGGTTGATTCAGTAAAATTATTTGTATCAGTTCGGTGTGATAGGAGTTGGTGATTAAGGGCAACCGACCCAGGCCCCCTCGCCTTAGGGGAGTTCATTAGAGGTGTGCTTAGTTTTCGATTTATGGTAACGGCTCTATCCCCCGCTCAGCCAACTCGCCATATACTCAGCGCATTTAACCGTATAGGTAAGGCCGCCTCTGGTTGATTTCGGGTCAACGCTGTAACAACACAAACTCGGATCAATGAATTCAAGTTAAAACAAGAAGGGGGGGGGGCGCTAGTCTCCCTACTGCTGTCAAATGGTATTACGTACAACACACCGGCCACATTGTATGTCTTATTTAGCATTTATCCTCACGCCATAGGGAGTGTCTTGTATGATAAACAAAGTCAACTTGACACTTAATGAATAGGACGAAAATTTCTCTCCTATCACTTAATTTTCTCTCATCTGTTCTCACTCACCCCCCCCCCCTCGCCACCAACCTCCTCCTTACTCGGCCCACTGCATGTATAGCCCCCACCCCACCCTTCCGTTTGTTTGTCCTGCCTGGTCAGATTGTTTACCTGGTCCAGAAATCTCATTGACAGTTTCGGCCACGGGACATGTAATTGTGTAACTTGATTGTGTTAAGTCTGTAATGCGTCAACATTCGGGCAGCTTGAGTGATTTGTGTCGAGTGGGGGAGAAAGTGAAGAAAATGTCAAGCTGTCACACAAAGGGTCACTTGTAGCCCAGCCATCAGGTCATATTGGTTACTGTTTACAGTGACTTAGTTTTATTTGTGTTCACTATTTTTTGTCTAGTTTAAGCGGCACAACACTTTTAACATCGGTACGCAAAATAGATTATAGGCAACCGTATTACGTTATGGGGTAGATATAGGCCATATGTGAGTAGACAGAGAGATAATTGTTGTACTGTTTACACCTGTCTCATTTGTGTTCATAATGAATGTTTAGATTAAGGGGCACAATACGTTTAACATTCTTACATAATAAAAAAGATAGATTGATTGATTGATTGATATAGACAGACAGACACATAGATACATTACATACATACATACATAAATACATAGATACATACATAGATACTCTTAGATACATACAGTGAAACATAGATCATTTTTTTCCTTAACCGAGAAGGGGAGATATGTGAATGAGCTCTAAAATATTTTTAATTAAAAGAAAATATTTGGGTGTATCTTTTTAGATTGACCCGGTATAAACTATTACGACATCAAGAGTTATGTGCGACGTTACCATGACTGATCATTACGACTCACCCGATGCTAGTAAACTAATCGATTTCTTGTTGTACTTGTAAAAGAAAAAATACACGGGGGTTTCCCCCGACGGGCTTTTAATATTTGCTAAAAATATATCTATATTATAATTTTGATGGAAAACACGAATAAATGACTCAGGGACAAATGCGTTGTGCCGAAGTGTAGTATCAATCTGTGAGTTTTGGACCATCTTGACAATTCTGACCAACAGTAGACCTATATTATGTTTTGAGATCAGCTGGTGTTTATTTGTGTAGCTTGTCCTGTGGCTAGATTACCTCGAAAATATAATCAATAACCACTCACTAAAAAAAAAAAAGCTAAACAAAGGTCAGATTGATCCATTATCTCAGTGAAAATAAAAAAAAAACGAAAAGCTGGGAAGAGAATGACTTTCGATTAGGACCAAGGTGCGTTCTTAGAGTTTATATAGGCTACAGAGACAATATTTCTAAAAAAAATGGTGATTGTTGTATGTTAATCGAGAGTAGAGTTATTCGAAACTTTCCAATGAAAGACTATTTAGATCATTATTTAAGGTAAGTAGATAAAATGATCTGGTTTCGGTGTTAGTCAGTAAATAAAGTCAGTAGTGAGCATGAATATAATTGTTTTATTATGACCAGTTTATCAATATTTAGTAAACAAAGGCATTTTTGAAAGGTTTTCGAGACCCCTTCTCACAAAAAACAAGGATTTTAAAAATAATAAAATAGAAATAAGTACAGAAATGAAACTTTGTTTCAGAAAACATCCCAGTACATAGAACTATTTTTACTATTAAAGGTAGGCCTACATTGTAGTACACTGGTTCTTTCGATCAGATAATTATTAAACAAGTAATTGTTGTTGTATGTTAATCGAGAGTAGAGTTATTCGAAACTTTCCAATGAAAGACTATTTAGATCATTATTTAAGGTAAGTAGATAAAATGATCTGGTTTCGGTGTTAGTCAGTAAATAAAGTCAGTAGTGAGCATGAATATAATTGTTTTATTATGACCAGTTTATAAATATTTAGTAAACAAAGGCATTTTTGAAAGGTTTTCGAGACCCCCTTCTCATAAAAAACAAGGATTTAAAAAATAATAAAATAGAAATAAGTACAGAAATGAAACTTTGTTTCAGAAAACATCCCAGTACATAGAACTATTTTTACTATTAAAGGTAGGCCTACATTGTAGTACACTGGTTCTTTCGATCAGATAATTATTAAACAAGTAATTTTGCACGCAAGGGACACAACTATTCTCCATTAAGTAATTCTTTGAATTTTGTTGGGCAAACATCTAAATAGTTAGCGACTCACCGTTACATCACGACCAACACTTTATGAACGCGAATAACTATGGAGTGGTTGAAGAGCTGCCCTTGTAAACTTATTATCTTATAACGTTGCTGATTAGTCACTGCTGGACACTACTATCGAGTCCCCTCGAGTTTAGGATTCCATGCTGCTTGACCGTTGTGAGTTGTGACTTGAATTTGGGGGTCCAGGCAAATTGGGGCCCACTATGATGGCTGCGGTTATTATTAATACGATATTTTATATCTAGATGCCGTTATAACTAAATGGTGATATTGTTGATTATTTGTACTTTCAAGCACTTATTATCTCTACTAGTTGCAAGTACCCGGCTTTGCCCGGGTTTAAAATAAGGTTTTCTGTTTACCTTCTGTTTTCTCCCTACCCCCTCTCTCCTTTCCTCTCTCTCCCTCCCTCCCTCGCCCTCTCTCCCTTTCCCTCCATCCCTCTCCCTCCCTCTCCCTCATTCTCTCCCATCTCTCTCCGTCCCTTTCCCTCCATCCCTCTCCCCTCTCCCCCTCCTTCTCTCCCCCGTCCATCCTCCCTCCCTCCTCCTTCCTCTCCTTCTCTCCCTCCCTGCCCCCTCTTCTCTTTATCTCTTCCTCCCATTTCTTCCATTCTCTCCCTCTCTCCTTCCCTCCCCTCTCTCCCTCCCCCTAACCCCCTCTCTCCCTCCTTTCTCCCTCTCTCTCTCCCTCCCCCTCTCTCCCCCTTCCTCCCTCCCTGCCCCCCTCACCCTTTATCTCTCTCCCTCCCTCTCTCCCTCCCTCCCCTCTCTCCCTCCCTACCCCCTCTCTCCCTCCCTTCCTTTCTGTCTCCCTCTCCCATCTCCCTCTCTATACTTATAAGACGCATTTGTTGTCTGTCTGTTTGTCTGTCTGTCTGTCTGTCTGTCTGTCTGTTCCCTTATAACTCAAGATCCAGACAAACAAATAACGTGAAATTTGTTACACATACACATAATTACATGGGGAAGGTTATAGGACAGGTTTCGTTTCATATCGATGGGTAGTTTGATTGTAATTAATTTTTTTTTTATTTTAGTATTTTACTATATTAAAGTAATCTCGACGGCGCCATAAATAAAATTCCTCTGTGACGTCATTTCCCTATGATCGAATAGAACTTGCGCGCTGGTGCTGTATTGTGCCTTTGTGATGCAAAGAATTGTTGATGTTTTTTCATGCTTCCCTATTTGTACAGCTTGAGGAAGTTAAAGGAATGAAGAAGGATTTTAGAAGAAGTGTGAAACCATAATAATAAGTATATATATATATATATATATATATATATATATATATAGAGAGAGAGAGAGAGAGAGAGAGAGAGAGAGAGAGAGGGGGGGAGGGAGAGAGAGATAAAGAGAGAGAGGGGGCAGGGGGAGAGAGAGGAAAGGAGGGTAGGAGGGAGGGCGGGAGGGGGAGAGAGGAGGGAGGGGGTGGACAGGGGGGAGAAAAGGAGGGGGAGAGAGGGAGATGGGAGAGGGATCAGGGGGAGAGAGAGAGAGAAAGGAAGGGAGGGAGAGAGGGGGTAGGGAGGGAGAGAGAGGGGAGGGAGGGAGAGAGATAAAAAGTGAGGGGGGCAGGGAGGGAGAGAGAGGAAATGAGGGAGGGAGGAAAGGGGAGAGAGGGGGAGGGAGAGAGAGAGGTGGAAAGGGGAGGGAGGGAGAAAGGAGGGAGAGAGGGGTTAGGGAGGGAGAGAGAGGGGAGGGAAGGAGAGAGGGAGAGGATGGGAGAAATGGGAGGAAGAGATAAAGAGAAAGAGGGGGCAGGGAGGGAGAGAGAGGGGAGGATGGAGGAGGATGGACGTGGGGAGAGAAGGAGGGGGAGAGGGTAGAGAGGGAGATGGGAGAGGGACGGATAGAGATGGGAGAGAGGGAGGAAGGGAGGGAAAGGGAGGGAGGGAAAGGGAGAGAGGGGGAGGGAGGGAGAGAGAGGAAGGGAGAGAGGGGGTAGGGAGAAAACAGAAGGTAACCAGAAAACCTTATTTTAAACCCGGGCAAAGCCGGGTACTTGCAACTAGTATATAATAAGGGATGTTATCACAAAGTTTGGGAAACTGGTGCCGTCATTGACAAAGATGTTTATAACTGAACTCAACCGCCGGACATTTGACCTTGCACTGCCAAACATGCGTCTGGGTTACGTCAACTTCATCTACAGCAAATCTTTGAGCCGTAGGTTATTTCGCGGCAGAGAAAGTTGAGCAGAACGACTTCATTAAAGTATGCCAACAAGCTTCGATGCTCTGGCTCAGCAACCACCACAAACTTTCAACTTTCGAAAGTAAAAATATGTAACTATTATGAAATGTGTTACCCCTTTTAATGTACTCAATTCGGCATGATATTTTCATGGTACCTTTCTTTCCCAGGCACATCAGCTGTCAGTGTTTACATGATAATGTCTTCCTGGAAAGTTTAGTCATTGTTTTGACTCTTATCTCTGGTTTAGCTATTACCGGAAAGAATCTTTTGCTGTACAATCTAATAACAGGTATATATATATATTTTTATTTTTAAAGTGTACTTTATCATGGACATTTAATAGATCTAAGTCAGTAGAACTATAGCTACAAATATAAATAGCCATTTACACCTTCCTTTACATTGCAACAAAGCACTACTTTTTAGTGCATTTTATTTATTTATATATATATATATTTATATTCTATTATGAATTGATTTTAATCATTTAAAAATGACTAATGTTTTTTTTTTGTTTCTAATCAGTTCCAAAATTTGAAGACATAAGCTCTAGCAATACAAATGCAACAACTGAGAATACAATGACTCCTGCTGTTCAGCTGTTGCAGGAAAATGAAAAAATACTACATATGCTTGATAAGATATTTCTTTATACAAGTTTTGCTATTGCTGTCCTTTTTATGGTGGAGGTAATAAATAAATATACTTAACACTGAGAGAATAATTGCTTTTAGGGTTGAATTTTTTATTTCCCTTTTTAACAAAATCACTGATCACTGGACAACCATGTTCATGGAAGAAACACTCACTGTTTACTTACCATTTATTTGGTAGCCTTGAGTCAGGTGGACAAGATTCAAGTAGTCACCTTATTTAGAGGCTACGAGTAGCTCATTCAAGCTTTTGGATAATTAAGCTTATTGGCCATTAGAGCTTGTAAGCTGTTTTAAGATTATTTATGATCATTTTTGTCATGCATCACCAACAGGACTGCTGCCAGCTATTTCAATTAACACCAACTGGGGCCCTGATTTTACATACCAAGGATGAGGCGTGAGTGTTGCCTGTCATAACTCTTAGAGAAAAATGTATTGATGTTTGTATGCTATATACGAAGCACAAACGATATATTTGTATAAATTATTAGACTAACAACATATACAATGTATTTATAAATGAAACTTATACATATTTAAACTTGTAGTCATTTTATTATGAATAATTATGCTAAACATATTCAATAAACACAGGACCATTATATAGCATTTTCTATAAATATGACTATGACCGGCAACACTAACGCCTTGTCCCTGATACATACCCATCAATTTCAAAGTCATAACACAGCAGATTATTTCATCCAATAGGGGACCTAAAGGCTGGGACTCCCTGCATTTGTTTGGTTGCACTCCTTTGTGATTTTTCTGATTACAATAAATTGGGTTTATTTCTGCATTTTATTAAGTGTTCATTGGTAAGATAAAAATAATAAAAGGCAGAATTTCTGTTTTAAATCTTTGGACTAAAGCAGTTGCAAGTTTAGCTCAACTCTACATTGCCCACATAATGTATTTGACAGTAGACTGAACATTGTGAGCCATTTACAGTAATACATAATGTCTTTGACAGTAAACTGAACATTGTGAGCCATTTACAGTAATACATAATGTCTTTGACAGTAAACTGAACATTGAGAGCCATTTACAGTAATACATAACGTCTTTGACAGTAAACTGAACATTGTGAGCCATTTACAGTAATACATAATGTCTTTGACAGTAAACTGAACATTGAGAGCCATTTACAGTAATACATAATGTCTATGACAGTATACTGAACATTGTGAGCCATTTACAGTAACTTCATGAAATACAGAAGTTGTGGACTTAAAAGATGTGTCTATGTCCACTGTAGCCTTGGTCATGACATTGAAGAAAGGACACAACAAACTAATCTGATGTTTGTGTGTGTTAATTAAAAAACAAAATTTTCATTACAGGATTTTTCCACTAAGAATGGATTTTTATTTTGCTTTTTCAGATTTTCTTAAAAGTCATTACTCTTCGAACAGTTTTCTTAACAAAGCCATGGCAGGTGAGAAATGTATTAATAGTTCCTAGATAAAACATCCATTTTTCTATATTTTATTGGTACTTGGCATTGGTAGTTATGATGACTTAGTTAAGAATTTAATCTTACTACTTGCAGATTTTTGATGGGCTGGTAGTTGCTGGAGCTTTAGGTGTTGAGATCGCTTTTTATTTTTTGTCATTCAGTGAGCCAGGTCTTCACTCAGTGAGATATGTTGTGATGCTTCGTTTATGGCGAATTCCATTTGTTTGCACTAGTAAGTAGCTTCTGAAATAAATTGGAGCAGTTATATATGATATGGCTGTTGCACACTAAAGCCTACAGAAGAAATATTATTTAAATCAACCTTATTCTTGAAAGCGAAGCCAGAAATTATTAACTTTCCTTAATGGTTAATATTCTACATCTTTAAACTTAAATACACGTAATTTATAAGAAAGAGTTAATTTAACTTGAAAGGAATAGAGATTTATTAATAATTGTATGTTTAGGCCCTAGGCCTATATATTATTATCATGGCCTTCATGTGTATTTTTTAACCACATTTATTGATGTAAAATACATAATGTGGAGGCGTAATAATGATAAGTTCTTCACACTTTTCCCCATAATAATGTAATAGTGATGCATGAAATAGTCTGTCATGTGTGTATATTATTGTTTTTGTACTCCATAAAAAAAACTCATTAAACAGATAAACATCTCTTTACAGTTCACTCAAAAGTTATTCAACAAAATCTGGAGCGAGATTTAGAAAGGTACCGAATAAAATCTGAAGAAAAAATCAGTCAAATGCAACATACGATAGCTGAACAAGGTGTAAGTTTTGAATTTCTGTATATGTTGAAAAAAAAAAGTATTACAACAATTATATCATTTAATATATTCCTTAAAAGAAGTTTTTGAAGGTAAAAAAGAATAGATATAATTTTCTATATTCTATTTTAATTTGTCACTAGGAGAAGATTTGCCATCTTCAGACCATGGCAGATAAAAATACTAAAAGTAAGTATATTTTCTAAAATTTTCACTGCTTTTCAACAATTATTTTAAAGATAGACAAAATCAATCTTTCTTTAATATTACTTCTGTGGCCAGGTTTGAAATGAGTATTTCCATATTTATAAATTGATTTTAAATGTCTTTCAGAAATAACAACTGAAAATAACAATTCCAAACCCAGACAACTTGGTTCTGCAGGCAGTGATGGAGTAAACAAACAGTTGAAAAATTCAAGTTTTTTTAAAAAACAAATGCTAAAAGCAACTTTTGAGGAAACATCAATTAATGAAGGTCTGTCACCTGAAAAAAGTACAGCTAAGATTAACACTTGTGACTCTTTAGATGAAAGAGAATTTGCTGATAGCAATATAGATAACAGCGATTCTGACAATGATGTTGTCTTACGCAGACTGCCACGCTCAGATGCATCGTATGATTTAAAAAATGCAGCTGAAAGACCAAAAACATTACATCTACAGCCTCGTAAGCGCAGCTCTTCAGCAAGTGAATACATAAATTATAGCCATACAAGTTTTTCAGAGAAAGACACAGCAGTTTCATATGATAAAGACAAACATTGTTCTCAGTCTAGTGAAGAAAACATTGTAGACCAAAGTAACAAAGAAAATAACAAACAAGTCACTAGTTCAGAAAAACAATCTATATCACCATTAGACTCACCAAGTGATATTGCTGATGCCAATGATTCAGACAGACAATTTAAGACAAGACAACGAAGACTCACTTCCTGTCCAGAATATGTTTATACTCAGCGTATGAGTATTACGAATGATGAATCTAAACTTATCTCGGGTAACTTACTTCACTTTTTATCTTAAAGTTTAGCTGTCTTAATTGATTTAATGTTAAAATTTCTCTTTTTTTGTTTTTGGCTGGAAGAAATAAGGGAAAAAAAAACTTTGAAAATTGTATTTGTTCCAATGTTCTGAAAGGAATCAATGCTAATTACTTGTATTGGTTCATATGATGATTTGATTTCTAGCAGAATATACTATTTTTATTAGATGGAACTATGCTGGATGATCCTTCAATGTATGATAATATGGCTTTCCTGAGTGATGAACAGATAGGTCTACAAATATTAGCAGAATTTGATGGTGTCAAAACATATCGCAATGAGGTATAGAATTATATGTCTCTATTTTAGTGCAAGATTACACTTCAATTTGTCTAGATTTAAACCATATACTCTTGTTATCAAAAGTATTTTTAATAAGTCTATTGACAGGTTGATTTTCAAATATATTATTATAAATTTTATTTTCTAGAGGTGTCATACTGGGTACTGTTTATTAGCAATCTTCTGTTTCTTTTGTAATAACCAATTATAATTTTTTTCACAGAATGGGATTCCAATGACTTCACTGTAAAGTAACGTTGTGCCATGTTCTGTGTAACAGACATCTTGAGATGCTATATCTCATTAATAATTTTTTTTATGATTTATGTCCCTATGTACAACTTATAATTATTATATTTGAAATGTAAATAATGGAATAAGTATCATGTTAAACACAATGTTAGTATATGTTACATTGTAAATATTTTGACTATTGTTTTTTTCTTTGATTTTTTAGTGGGATAAATATTATTGAACACTGAGTATATCATAGATTTGTAAAAAGTACTTACTGTTCAACTTTTTTTCATGTAGTTCATTAAGCTATGATTTTATTATTTGAGTTCCATTGTTTTCTATGCCAGAAGATTAAATAATATTAAAAAGTGGATGTGAAGAAACTATAACTTACTTATTTAATTTATTTTAAATGATATTTCTATTTTTTTTTACTCAAATATTTTTATTCCCATTGTCAGACTTCTGTGACTATTAGCAATAAACATGATTTACTCTTAATTATATTTCACCAAATTAATCAGTAATATTCTATATATTAAAACAAAAGCAAATCATTGTTAGTGTTACATTTACAACAGTGAGTGCCCCGCATTTAAGTTTTATTTCCTATGTGAATTTCAGAAAAAAAGAAACTGTCATCTGCAGTATCAGATTATGTCCCCCTTTTTTTTTAAAGAGAATATTCTGTTGCATGCTTATCAGATTTCAAATATCAATCTCACTTTTTGTTCAAATATTTCATATGAAACTTAAAAAAACAACAACATAAATCAGCTTTTGACCTATTTTTTTATATATTAATATGTCTTCATGCAGATTTGTAAATCTCATATTTGAGTTAACAGGAGTAAATTTGTGTGAATTAAAAAGTGCAAAAATATTTAACATTTTTCTGGTCCGCTTCCCCCCCCCCCAATCCTTAGCTCCAATAATTATAGGCCACTTTAGTTATGTTGGGTGGATTATAGTCTTTAAAACTCCCTAACCATTGGAGTTTTAGAAAAATGAAACGTGTTCTATGAATTAGTATAACAGAAATGAAGTTTTTTACATCATATCTTTTTTAAGTCCTTGAATGGAATGCCATAATAAACAAAATGACTCGTTTCTTAAGAAAGAAAAAAAAATTCCAGTACTCAAAGCTTCCTTCAAAAATAAGTCTGCTCTATAATGTATTGTTGTATAAATTCTTTTCATAAGTTTAATTTGCAGTTAAATCTTGATGTATTATTTTTAGCATTGCGATGTTTGAAAGTCATGGTGTTCTACTATAATACTTTTAAAAAAAAGATATTTTCAATGTGCACTTAATACTGTATAAATGTATTTTTCTGTCATTAATGCAATTTTAATACTGCTTAAGTTAAAAAACATTTTGGAGCCAGTGGTCTTAAAATATTTCATTAACATTTCATCAGTTCTATACATAACTTAGGAAAAAAATCCATCACTAATTTATTATGAATGTTTTGTTTTTATGTACCAGTTCCAAATGGATTGCGGTTTATTTTACAACATGGCTTTTGTTCATATTTTTTCAAACCAAACAATTATTTTAAATAAAAAACAATGATAAATAGAACATCTTAGACATAGTAGACACATTGCCATAGCTAATAACATTACACTCTGGTGTCTTTATATCTCAGTATTTGAAATAGTGCGTTTACAAAGTTTATTATTATTATTATTCATTTCTAATGGTATATTTCTTCATTATGGAACAAGGTTAAAATATAGTTTTCTTTGTGTATGGTTTTTAAAAATTCATCACTTTCATTATATCATCTCAGGGACTTCACATTCTACCCATTTTTATTTAATAATGTATATTATAAACGGTCATGTTAATTCATGCATCATGTCTTCTTATCAGTTTAATGAATTATTCATTACACTACATGTATAGATATAACAATGGTTAAATAAAAGTGTACAATGAACAACAGTGTTTTAATGTATTCTACTTAAAATATGCAATATTTAATTGGTCTTCACAGATAACACCAACATTTTTAGGCCTCTCCAAATATGATACAATATTCTTATTCCAGACATCTATGAATTCTAATCAAGGGTGGAAAAATTAGAGTTGACTCAATAACAAAATTTTCTTACTTAATAACATCAACAGTTTTTTTAAAGGCATCTGTATGTGCGGGAAAGAAATGTATTCAACTATCGTAGATAAACTTTGTTTAAAAATATTGTTATCTTCACCTTACAATGATTCTTTTCTACTTTACATTTATTAACTAGTGAAATGCTAGTGTTGAAATAATCTATTACAGTCTTTTATATAATCAAGGACTCAATGTAGCATCTGTAAAATTTAGGGGGACAGATGGTGGTGCTGTAAAATGCTCCACTCTTGGTGAGGATCCTAGCTTTGATTTCCAGTGAGGACAAATGGATATTTTAGGTCATGATGAAAGTCCCTGCTATCTGCTCTGGTGGCAGGCCCGTAGCCAGGTCAAAGTAAGCAGGGAGGCACCTTCTCATTTTAGTTATTTTTTTCCTTTTTTTTTCTCCTCTTTTTCTTCTTTTTTAAGCGAGGGGGGGCACGGCCCCCCTTCGCTACGGGGCTGTCTGGTGGCAATGTAAGAAGGTACTTGTTAACAACTAGTCGAGGAATATTACAATTTTTAGTTAAATTTAGCTGTGAACAAAAAGAACAAGTGCACAAATCTATTTAAGTAAACATTTAATATAAGAAAAATTGTTTTAAAACAATAATAAAAATACATTTTTACTGTTTCAGAAATAACCAACACAATATTAAACACTATAGTATGCATAAAATGGTTTGATTATAAAATGAAAAGGAAAAAAATTATAACAAGTAAATGTAACAATTGTCACATACCATTTTCATATGTATATAAAAATCAAAACAATCTTCATTTAATACAAATAAAAACATTAATACTTTTAGAAAGATAAAAGAAAATCTATATCTTGAAATAAAATAAAAAAAGATCATATTTAAAAAAATTGTACAACTGTAAAAAAAAAAAAACTACTTCCAAGCGCTGTCATTTCAAAAAACAATTTACAGGGCTGACTTTCATGATTAGAAACAGATCAAGGCTAGTGCTAAGAAGTATGTAATCTAAAATAGAAACAGTTTAACCAAAAATATATTAAATAAAGTAAAATTACATTTACCAATGAAGAAAAAAAAATAAGCTTTTGGATTTAATAAAAAAAGCAATTAATGCCAATACAGTCAAACCATAGATTATGAGCATAAAAAGTGCTTGTAATCCATATGCCCTTAATACTTAATTTAAGTTTTATTTTAAAGCAGAATTTCTCACAAGAAATAATGACACATTGAGTTATTCTTGCCCAAAAAAAAAAAATAAGGTATAAAATCGTTTTAAAAAAAAAAAGTTCGCTTAGCCCTAACGGGCCATATGAAGTGTAGAATTCATCTGTTTCTATAACCTCAGCAAATGAAGGGACTGTGTGGTTAGCACAATGCCCAGCCACCTTTACTTCCCCAACTTAAAGTAAGGTACCCAATTAAAGGTGGGTGGACTTGTGGGATGACTTTGAAACACTAAAAAATAGTTTTACATTTATAAATATTTTTATAAGCTTTTAATTAACTTCACCTTCTGTGTGTCTGTAGATATTGTTACTCAATTAGGGACTTGATCTTATTTAGTTAAAATGCACATGGATTATTGGTGACATTACCCTATTTTGAACAGTGCCGATTCTAGGGATTTGGGGGCTTGGCCTCTTAGGGGAGCCCTGCATTTTGACATTTGACGCCATGACATGAGATAATATATTTGATGTAAAAATAATTTTTAGGGCCCCCCCCCTCAAGCTGGGGCCGAGGGGACTTTTGAATTTGGACCCCCCTACCCCCACCCTACGAAAGCCTCTGTTATAGAACTACAAAGATAATTAATTTTTAGATATGTTTATAATGGAAAAAAAGTGATGTATTTCAGTATTTTTAGTCTTACTGTCTTGCACACTATGTTTAAAAAAATAGGAAGTAATATTCTTTTAGCACTAAAAGGTAAAAAAAAAAAAGAAAATATATGAACCTTTTTTTTTTTTTTTAAACTGCGTTTTTTTTTTGTTGTAAAACACAGTAATAAACTAAAACTAAATAGCCTACAATAAAAAATATATTTATAAATATTTTTTATATGAGCTTTTATTAAACTGTACCATACAGTAAAAAATAAAATTCCATAGATCATACACATATTGAAATAAATTATTACTAAAATTAAAGCATACTGGACTAAATATATCTTTACATTAGTTGATTAATAGTAATAAATAAAGAAATAAAAAATCTATATATCTAGATGGGCATCCACACTTATATTTTTTAAATATTTTATAAATATGTATATGATGTAAGGATTTTTTTGTTAATTTTACTTCTTGGGGCAATTTAATAAGTTCTTTTTTTTTAAGTTTTTAATAATATATATTTTGAATTTTACTATAAAGCAATCCAGTTTATTATCGTCTATGATGTTTTAAGCTGTTATATTTTGGCTCACCATGAGCTTTTTCTTTTTGTGCTGGACTACCAAAAAATTAGCTTTTGCTTTTGCTAAAAAATGTCAAAATGCAGGGCTCCCCTAAGAGGCCAAGCCCCCAAATCCCTAGAATCGGCACTGTTCAAAATAGGGTAATGTCACCAATAATCCATGTGCATTTTAACTAATTAAGATCAAGTCCCTAATTGAGTAACAATATCTACAGACACACAGAAGGTGAAGATTTTGTGGAACTGATTCACAGCACGATCATTAAACTTATTCATTGCATACACAGCTATGGTCTTATTCAGTTGGTGCCGAATTCTGAAGTTTCACACAATGACACACCTTCGTTCCTTAAAAATTGCAGATTTTATATCTTTATTTCCTCAGGCGAGTGAATGTTGAAGTACAGTTACTGCAGTTACATTTTTAGGCAATAGTTTTCACTTACAAGGATGTTGTCTATACAAGTTCAAATACTAAGACCAAGCAGTACTACTCAGACTGCAAGACCTTACTTACATATATCAAGTAAACATATAAAAAATTGGCCATCTTGTAAATCACTCTTTAACCAAGGCTTGGCTAATTTATTATTTGAGCAAATAAAGGTTGCTTGTTAATTTACACGAAAGGAGTAAAAAAGGGCTAAAAAAAAATTAGATTCAATCTTTTGGCCCTCGGTGGAAGGATTATGTGACAACCACGCATTTCATAAGACATAATGTACTCCCATAGGTGCTACTATACAATATTATTTGTACTCATAAAAAGTTTGAATTTAGGCATAGCTTGACTACATATTCATGGTAGTCATACAATGAGAGAAAAGCTAAATCCCATGCAATGGTTAAATAGGATACTACATAAAGAATTATGGTTCATAGGACAGTAAATATCTAGAAAATTTTTTTTTAAGTTGGGCATATAATACTGAAACTGTATGCAGATACCATAGATATTTACAAAACAAAAGCCTAGTGTAGACCCAATAAGCCTTAACCAAGTTTGCGACCTTTTACTGTAAAATTGACAATTTTTTCCAGGGGTAAGAAGTAATATTCTAAATTTTCATTTTTAATTTGTCATGATTTTTTTCTATTTCACATTTATTGTAAACTGGCACTTTATCGATTCAAAAATAAGTAAATTATTCAATTATTTGTATGTTGACATGAAAAAGTATGTATCCCCTGGGCAAAATCTAAAACAAATGTATGTCATAGTGCAGGTTTTACGGTTCCAGCCCCAGTTACTCTTAATAACTTGTCCTCCCTGGCCAACCCAGTCTCAGCTTTAGTAGGGAGGGAAAACATCCAAAATTATCCTAGTAGTGATCTGTAGGATCAAGAGATGAACATCTCATTCTTCAGGAACTAAAAAAAGTAAAGTTAGAACCTATTTCTGTTACCACAGCATATAAAGTGACTAAGTGGTTATCACAATGCCCAGT
>JAGDYQ010000001.1:33168656-33179555 GCA_021962125.1 Bulinus truncatus | reverse complement strand
AACTTAATCACTTTCAAAATGGCGATCATGACATTACTAAAAACGATTGCTTCGGGAACAAAAGGGCGGAAAGACCGGGTATAGACCGAAAAATCTCCGTAGACCGTATACGAACAATGGAATTACCAAAGCTGTTTTTCCATACAACCCAGCCCCATGCACAGTGGGCCAGGCATTCTACAGCAAGGGACAAGCAAAAGCGAGGGAGGGGGCAGGTAATATATTTTACTATGCAGAACAAACAATAGGGGGCCAGACAAAATGAGGTCCCGTCCCCATACCCCCCTGCACGCTACGTGCCTGATACAACTTAAACACAGAGCACAATTATAATTACTGAAAAGTATGTAATGTTCCATATTTCTTAATAATATTCTTGGGAATTTGTGGAACCAGTTTACTGGTTGTGATTCGCATGAATGCATCTGAATTGCAGCCAGTCAACATAGATCTGTTCTTAGACCTGTTATTAGGAAACTAGAAAACGCTTGATCACATGATAGCGACAAAAGCTTGGCAGCAAAGTTTTTTTATAAGCTGTGAGAAATGCTGCTGCTGGGAACATCCTTAAACTCCAGCAGAATAATCATCAACGATTCCTCTACAGGTCATAATGCGCTTGCAGTTCAAGCAGCCCTTACTAATAAGCTGAGACCATGAAAACAGATTAATTAACCATTGGATTAAATCAAATAAAATTACTTAAAAAATATAGAGAAAAACCTAAAACAAAAGAAAATTAGCATCGACATAGGTTGCAACATGTACATGCTTACGGGCCGCATAACATTCTCTTTAGGGCCCGCATGGCCCACGGGCCGTGTTTGCCCACCCCTTGTACTACCCAATAAATTTATCAGTTTATTTATCTTAAATAATAAGATTTCGCCGAGTTGTTTTGGCTCATTGGTTTATAAATAAATTAGAAATTATATTTTATTGTCAATAGTTTTATTGGACTATTATGTCATTTGAAATGGGTAATTAAAGCGCTAACATTACTCCTGAATCTTTTTCTTTTACAAAAACTTCAGTCAAGAAACGTATTTTTTTTCTTTTCGAACAAAGCTTGACTCCAGCAAGTCCACTACATCAGTGGTAATTGTATGACAGTGATACTGGTGACAGTGGTAACTGGTGACAGTGGTAACTGGTGACAGTGGTAACTGGTGACAGTGGTAATTGGTGAAAGAGAAAAAAACTGGCAGACAGTGGTAACTGGGTGTATATGGTAACTCTGGCCACAGTGGTAATTGGCAGCAGCATAAATTGGGTGCATTTGGAAAGTAACTGGTGATGCACTGGTGATTAGTGATAACTGGTGACAGTGGTAACTGGTGACAGTGGTAATTGGTGACAGTGGTAATCTGGTGACAGTGGTAACTGGCTGACAGTAGTAACTGGTGACAGTGGTAACTGGTGACAGTGGTATATTAGTGACAGTGGTAATTGGCGACAGTGATAATTGGGACAGTGGTAATTGGTGGCAGTGGTAACTGGTAACGTGGGTAATTGCCATGCACTCAAATGCGACCATCCGAATCGTCGTGCCGGAAAATACCACAGTCAGGGGCGCACGTATGTCAGTTAAGGCCCCTTCAAAAGTAGAGAAGAAATGTTGGGCCCTTTAGAATAAGTGTGCCCCTCCTTAAATCTGCCTCTGACCACAGTGGGGAAAATCATCCAAAGGTTGCAATTTAAGTGGCACCCGGGGCGTACTACCCCCCTCCACCCCAACATGGCTACCGTCACAGTTTTCGTCATATCACATACATATAAAAACCATTCTTTTGCTACCCATTTTTCGTTGAGGAGACCCAACTCTGACTGTCAGCGACCCCTTGAGTAGGCCGCGAGTTATCAGAGGGTCGGGACCCACACTGTGAGAATATCTGAGATAGACTGTTGCAGGAGTGAAATATGTGCCAGTGATTAAATATTAAATACACATCTGGCCAAATAGCAGGACGAGGTAATGTATGAGTTTGGTTTTTGTGACCTTATTACCATGAAGCTTGACTTGTAGGTTACAGGGTTCCTGGTATGTTTTCGAAAAAAGGAGCCAAGATGTATAAACATTGTGTAAATCTGATGATGTATGCGTGAAAAAGAAGTATACTGGTAGTTAATAGTACCGGTATAGATAATGGCGATATTCTTTGCGGTAAATTGTGTACTAGGGACATAAATGACATTAATTGTGGTGACATCGTCATTGCAGCTGTTGGGTCAGGTGTACAATTTTAATGGCGTTTGACGGCATTAAAATCCGCAGACTTATATGTTGGGTGGAATCAATAATATCGAAAGCAACAAAAATAAGGTGGTAATAACAAACAAAGAGTAACAACAGCGATAACAATAAACCCAATAACAACAAAAACCATTGTTCAACTATGTGTAAGAATTATACAACCAAGAAAGAGAAATGAATACAACAGTCTATATTACTTAGGCAGTGTATACAGTACGGATAAGAAAACCTGTTATTCAATATAAGTTACTTGATTATTGAAAGAAAACCTGTTATTCATATAGCTACGCGATTACTAAAGAAAATGCTGTTATCCATATAGTCACGCGATTTATTATGAAAATGCTGTTATTAATATAGCTACGAATTACTAAAGAAAATGTTGATATTCATATAGCTACCTGATTACTAAGAAAATGCTGTATTCATATAGCTACTCGATTACTAAAGAAAATTCTCTTGACGTAAAAGAACAAATCTACGCATGGGATACTTCATTGGACAAAGTCCGTGTGATTATCTTTGAGACTAAACGTGGATACACTTGTTAATGCAAACGTTAATAAATAAAACTAAGAGCTTTTTAATACTGTAAAAGTTGGTTTCCGATAACCAACTCAAGTCGGTTCTGACATAATTTCTCTTCCCTTTAGGCAGTCACATAGGAAACATTTGATATAGGAATGCCAAGGATTCAAGAATAGTAAGTATTGGTATATTATCTGGAGTCCCAACACGCAGATATTTGGTGTCTTCTCTTTAATAATCGAACAAGCTCATTTTGGGGTCAATGTTCACTTGTTAGCTGACTTGTCCACTCTTTGGTCATTCTGATCAGGTCCTGACATCAGCTGACCACAATCCCGCTCGAAGTGCTGCACGTCACCATAGTTCTGTCTTTACCAATGAGGTTATGTCTCTTGGCACTGGGCAGTGAGGTTATGCGCCCTTGTAGCACACTGTCCTGAATGAGGTTATGTCCCTTGGTGCACAGTCAATGAGGTTATGACCCTTGACGCACGGACACAAAGAATAGAAATGTAATTCATAAATTAAAAAAAATGGGCCAATTAGAAACACGACTACTGAGCTTGATAGACAGGTAGCAGATTTGCGAACTAGGTCCAAAGATAAGCAATAATTAGGTAAATGGCTGGACAGAAAGTGATGTAATCCGGGCAAAGAGATAATAGAATGAATACAGACATGTAAGGGTGTGAAGTCCCTGTAAGGATTGGATGAAATCTCTTACACTCTTTAAACCACTGTCTGGACGGTTTTTTTTTTTTTTGCAGTGCCCTATACTCTCATTGGCTACCATATGACGATAGTGCAGGCTGATGGAGAGCCCGTAGCATGCGGGGGCCAGGGGGCGGGCCCCCCTGCGTTTTATCCGCCCCCCTGCGTTTTGTCTGCCCCCCGTGTTTTGTCTGCCCCCCTGATTATTTGTTCTACTTAGTAAAATGTATTACCTGCCCCCTCTGCTATTGCCTGTCCCCTTGCTATAGAATGCCTGCCCCCCTCCCCCTAGAATTTCCACGTTACGGCCGCCATGGTGTTGCACCATTAAGACACGGCGTGAACTTTCACCATGACCAGTTCCTGAACTTGTTTTAGTCATTCATGATAATCTTTTGGCCGAGGTGTATGACCAATGTCCGATGTACTGTATGATGACCAATACAGTAAACAAACACCTCAAGAGCTTTCGCGACCTTTTTTTTCTTCCGACTTTAGCCGATCGCCCCAGGTCATATCACAAACTGACCGGCCGAAACCCAAAAACCTAGAAAGATCGGCATCGGGCCGGTCAATGTGATGCGATATTGGCCACTTCAATAGATTTCGCCGGCAAATTAGATAGATGTGCCGATGCCGGGCTTTGGCCTTAACATTTCTATCTATCTATCTATCTATCTATCTATCTATCTATCTATCTATCTATCTATCTATCTATCTATCTATCTATCTATCTATCTATCTATCTATCTATCTATGTATCTATCTATCTATCTCATCTATCTATCTATCTATCTATCTATCCTATCTATCTATCTACCTATCTATCTATCATCTATCGGCCTGCCAACCTGCCTGCCTAACTGTCTATTCTATCTATCTATCTATCTATCATCTGTATGTCTGTCTGTCTATCTTCCTGTCTCACTATCTATCATTCTATCTTTCTATCTATCTATCTATCTATCTATCTATCTATCTATCTATCTATCTATCCGTCTTTCTGTGTATCTGTCTGTCTATCTGTACCTTTCTTTACTTACCCATCCATCTAGTCATCTCTGTAGTCTGTCTACAGTTCAATCTCCTATAACTAAAGTTATTTTTATATATTTTCACTTGTTCATTGATTTACAAGTAACCTAGACTTGCGCAAACATTATTATTAAAGCTAATTTAAAGAATAATGAAAGAACACAGTAAATAACGAGACATTATTAAAAACAAAAAGTTACAGATTTCGGTGCTTTAAATCAGTTTGAATCACCTATATAATAATTATCAAATGATTTTTTGTTCTTACAAAATAGTAATTAGCCATGGTCCAATATTAGCGCATCATCAACTTTGTGTCATTTTTTGTTTCAGTTTCTAATTGCACCCTTATATTTTCTTTTTTGTTCTTGTAAATAAACCGAGTTTAAAAAAAAAATGGCAATAAATGACAGTTACAAAGTTAAATGCCAGTTACTTGAATGTGAATGTCATTTATAAATGCCATGTATGCTGTCATGGGAATTATCTCTTTATTGTAGAATAGTTTTATGCATACCATTATTTCTCAGGCACCTGTATAAATGGTAAAATAGTCTCTTTCGGAGTAGTATCACTTGACTGATTTGAAGAAATCAAAATGATGTGAGATCAATATGTTCTCTCTAATCAAGATCTAAAATCCTCTCAAGTCTGAAATATTTCTCATCTGCCAAGCTTAACTTCAGCTCCAATGGCCAGATATTTGGCATAAATTATTATAGCTAAAACATTATTATTACACATAAAAAATAGTCCATGAATAATTGATCATATATAAAATAAAACATCAAATTTGAAGAAACATCTTAGGGAATGATAAATGTTTATGTTTTCTACTAGAATAATTTTAATACGCAGACTCATTTGTCCACATTTGGTTGTTAGACCTTTGCGTTGTCTTTTGATCATCCGCATCTTGTTTCAATAATGGCCAATCAAAATCTAAACTCTGGAATTTGGAGAGATCTCCCTAGACTAGATAAGCCGTCTATAAAGGTTTAACCCTTATGGTTTCCATCACAGACGATATTCTTCCTGGTCATCGCCTTTGGTCAACTTCGTTGTGGTGTCCGGTATCATCAGCGTCTTCGGCCTCATTTTCAACCTCATCAACATCGTCATCTTCGCCAGGCTCAGATTCAAGGACACGTCCAACATCTTATTCCTGGGACTCTCATTGGCCAACGTAGGAGTGGTTCTCAACGCTGCTTAGGGCTGCAGTGTCGTGTACAACCCGCTGTTGTTGAGAGTGTTCCATTACGTAGAGGTGACAGAAGCAGTCGGCTACATCACTTTTTCGCTGGTTGTACAACCTTTTAGCCCGAATCGAAGCGTGGATGACTATTTGCCATTACTCAAAGAAAGGTTCCTTTTATGGCCCATGCGCCCTAAAAGTCAAAGATTTTCCCCATCACATAAAAAAGGTCACAACTACGCAACAGCTGTTATCGTTTTCATATTTCCCATCGCTTGTGACGATTGCCAGTATTCCTCGCTGCTGGCCTAGGCCCCGTGTACAACCCGGCCCTCATGAACCATTTAGGGACTCAGTCGCTTACCGAACGCTGGTTAACTCGAGAATTACTGATCTAACATGGCAATATTTTACTGCTCGACCTGTTTCAATGCTGGTTCAGTGTCATCTTTCTTTATTCTTTTCAGTGAGGACATTTCTATCAGGATGACAAATGGGAGGCCTGAACCTGACATCCACTGCCACTCTCAACAGCCGCGATGAGCGATTGATTCCGCAATGGTCATCGCGCTTCATCCGCGTTCTTCATCGTTTTTGCTTCGACTCAAGTCGGTCTTTTCATCTTTCATGGTGATATTCATTCCAGAGTTCAATGTTACTGGCCGTACAAAAATCTATTTATAACTCTGTTTTCCACTTTTTAACTAATCGCCGGGCTTCGAATCAACGTTGACTTTATAATTCATTTTCTTGGACCATGAGTTCAAATATAGAAACTCTGAACTGCGAGAGTTGTTGGCCTTGATTTTCTGGTCTAACAGACGCAGTAGCAATACCATCCAACACTCGGATACAGAAGCGGCAAAAAGTGCGAAAGTGTAGATAGCTTGATGATGAATGAAAAACTTGAAAGACTCCTCTCTTTGAAGTCTCCTAGTCAAAAGTTTATTTTCGGGTGAGACTGACTCTTGTAAAAGTCTTCAACTGAGAGCTGACTCTTGCCAAAGTGTTAAGCATTTAGACTGACTCTGTGGTAAAAGTGTTTAACTGAGACTGACTCTTTTTTAAAGTGTTAAAATCGACACTGGACTCTTATAAAAAATGTTAAATCGAGACTGACTTTTTGTAAAATTGTTAAAATTAAGATTTATTTTGTAAACGTCTTCAATTGAGACTGACTTTTGTAAAACGTCTTCAATTGCGACTGACTCTTGTAAACGTCTTTAACTTGAGACTGACTCTTACGTAAAAGCCTTTTCAACTTTTTACGGTGCGTTTAATTTGTTCTAACTAAACTCCTTCTACCTGACGATGTACATGTCAAATGTGAGTTAAATAGTAGCTGCGTACAGACTAATCAGTTTTAATACTGGCTACAGTATGGTACCAATCAGATTTATTTCCGATGACTAACATTAATGTTCGTCGGTAAAGATCCACAATAAGTGAGTTCTTCTGTGATAAACTTCAGTTATTCAACAAAATAAGAAACTGATTTTGCCAATAATAACGGTTTGTGTTAGTTTTAGAGAATGAATTAAAGTAGGTACCGAAGGATCTCATGACCCAACTTCATGGTGACCCAGGACATGGTGACCTAAATTTGACAATTTGACCTTAATAAATTTTCTTCAACTGTTTTTCTTCACATCCAAAACAGATGAAATATGGACACATTTTTTTGCTCTATCCATCGCCATCTTTCCGTCTACCAGTCTACCTACAGTTAATCACCATATCTTGCAGGGGAGAGGGGAGAGGGGTTGGTCGGCGGCTTGTAAACTGTACCCCTCTTTACCCAAAGTTCTAATCTATGACCGATGCAGTGGGGGGGGTGTGACCTAGACTTTTAATATCCAGACCTAGAATTTGTAGTGTGTGTGTGTGTGCGTGTAGTGTGGAGAAAATAAAATGTAATATGAAATGCTGTCAAACAATAGATCTGGATAATGTTTGTTTATCATCAAGATAGAACCGTTTGATTATTTTTTTCAATATATTCAATGCCATCTAGTTTCCACTTCTTCCCAAGAAAAAATAGTTGCTCTCATCTCTCTCTCTCCCCCCCCCAGGAAAGGTTTGCCCCCTTGATGGGCGGCGTACATATCCCCATCTTTGCAGCCTTGGGCTAATCGTGTCGTATATCCGCTTGTCCACCCTCTAACGATACGTCCCTATTTAAAGGTATTCCTATTCCAGTATTTCATTGATGAAGTAACTTATAGTAGGTTTAAGAGCCAATCAGATTATAAAGTACGGATATTGGAATAATTTAAAAAAAAATAACAAATTAGGTGCAACTGAAACCAAGAAAGTGTTTAAGAAATTATAGTACCATGTTTATATTGACTCACAAGGTTCATTTCTGACCATTTCTGTGTCACCATAACATCTCACATGTATCTCCATAATGGCTATGACCCATTCATGCTTGGCAGCTTTACGTGGACAGCTTCGATTATACAACTCCACAACCAAGTCTTTGCGCAATTGGTCTTGATTATATCACGAAAACGCTTATGAAATGCTGGGTCACAAGCTGTGTGGACACCCGTGGGGTTAACCGCTCAAACCCCCTTAACTATATACTTTTTACAAAATTTGGAATCTGGCATACAAAGTCAGAAAGCTAAAGCTTATGATCAGGGATGCTATGCTGCGAAAGTATACACTTTTTACACAGTTTTGTACCCCAATTGTTAGTAAATAGCATACTACTATTTCTTCATACACAAAAAATGTGATGGCTTCAATAATATAATAACATTACGGTGATAAAATAGCGATAACAGTGAACTGTTATCGGAGATATAACACCCATTTTTCTATCCTCGATAAAAAGAAAAGTTCTTGACCCAATCGCGAGAGTTCCAGTTTCAACTATCGGTGAGGACAATTTGAATTTCTACTAGGGGAAGTAAAGAGCGGCTGGGCGTTGTTTTTTTAATAATCCCTTTAGATGCCTTGCTCACAGAAGACAGACGAATCTTTACACTTCCTGAGCACCAAAAAGGCCCTAAAGGGCCTTTACTTTTTATTTTCATTTTACTACATAACTGGTGTTATTGTTTGTAGATGGATGGACCTCAGGTAGATCTTTGCGGAGAACCTTGTATATATCGGTGGTGGACTAACACTGAGGTCATTGAAGATTCTCCCAGGATCAGCCGTATCATATGGTGTGAAAATCTTAATACTAATAATAGCGATTACGGTTCTGCGTTTAATCGAAAAACGGAAAACAAGAGTTACTAGCGTGTGACCAGCGTCTCGAGTTTGATGATTTTTTTTTAAATTCTAGCCGTTCAAAGAATCCAGAACCCAAAGAACCCAAGTGCAGAAATAATTCCATTTAAATATTTTTTTTTGGATCTCTGCAACATCTTTAAGTTGCAATAAAGTCATGAAAAAAATCGGATATGCCTTTAAACCAAAAAATAACCTAGCCCCTACTGATCTAAACCTAAGGGAACACAACTCTATGCAAAGTCTGTGCAGGGTACAGCTGGTTATAAAGTAGTTCGTATGTCCACCACCATGTTTCAATGTAATAATGAAAATAGTAATGAATAAAAAAAGTGTTTCATTTGTGAGCAGTGTTTCATCGAGAGCAGTGTCTCAACGTGAGCCAGTGTTCGAAGAGAGCAGTGTCACAACTTGTGAGCTGTTTTTCAGCGAGATCAGTGTCTCAGCATGAGCCGTTGTTTCGTCGAGAGCAGTATCTCAACGTGGGCCTTACTTCAATAATGGTTTTCTGTATCGATGAAAATTCGGACTAAGCCGTAATTCACAGCGAAATTTTTGAAGTTTCCGTAAATGTCCCATTCTCTACTACTAACTGGATTTTTAAAGAAAAGTCCACAGTAAATTGCACCACCTACTATAATATACACGCGTATCTATTATATATTCATTATAAACCATAGACAGTACTTAGTTACCTGACTAAACCGCTAATTAGTATTTTACAATTCTCCTTGAGTGTGTTTGTAATTGCACAATTCCGAGTTCGTTTGTAAAAACAATCATCAAAATCTCAAATGCCAACGGCTTTTGATTCAAACAAGGGAGATAATATTCATTGCAGACGTTAAACATAATTATCTTACTTGATTTTTTTTTGTTTTGCTTAACGTGCGAGTAAAAACTAACTAATTTTTTACATGAACAATTTTTAAAATCTATTTACAAAACTAATACAAACACCATTTACACCAGACAGACTAATTAACACTCTATGGTTACTGCTCATTTGAAATAACACGTGATTATCTTTATGTGCACTGATTCACCTGTACAATTATTATTACCAGCACTTGGCAGTGTTTTCGTCTTCGACTCTTCAATTCCATGAATGTCTCAATCTTGTCTTTTTAATTCTTGCATATTTCAGTTTTTGTCTTACTTTAAGTAATGATTACTTCAGTCTTATTTGTGGTTTATGTAATAATTGGGTGTTTCTTTTCAGGTCCAATTTTACTCAAGATATGAAATGTTTGATCAATTATTTTAATAAAATAAAGGTTTTATTTTAGTCTTCCTAATGAAAACTTTATAAAACTGATTTATATCCTTAAATTGTAAAATGGTGTGTCTTTGTAACGTAGCAGCTGCTGGTCCGTGGCAAGGTCCGTCTAGACAGAATCCGTAATTTTTTGGTTTTCAATTGGGCTACCGTCTGGTTCGCATGTGAAGTTCAAAACTGAAATCACGGTAAGTCTGTATTTAATCTTATCTTCCGAGGTCCGGTGACAACCATGGGGGGGGGGGGGGGGGGGGGTATTTAAGGGCCCTGATAAACTATGCCAAGAGGGGCCCTGATAAATAATGCCAAGGGGGGCTGGACGAACGGCCATGAGTGGGCCTGATGAACTATACAAGGGGGGCCCTGATGAAAATGATAAGTGGCCCTGACAACTATGCCAATGGGTGGCCCTGACAAACTATGCCAATGGGTGGCCCTGACAAACTATGCCAATGGCAATTCTGACAAACTATGCCAATGGGTAGCCCTGACAAATATGCCAATGGGGGCCGTTCTGACCCCCTCCTGATCTCACATCGTAAATTAGAAAAAAAAAATTGGTACGGAAAGAACGTTGGCACGCCTTCTTCGAGGCAGCCCTGCTGCCCTCCACTTGCCTCGGCTTCGCTCAGATGGGTTCGATTCATCTGG
>JAGDYQ010000001.1:32968412-33168156 GCA_021962125.1 Bulinus truncatus | reverse complement strand
ATAAAAATGAGTAAATTTTTTATCATTTAAAAAACAGAACTTGAGCTTAATTATTAAACAATTTTCTTTGAGTTAAGAGTTCAGACGATTTACACCATAGATATCTATGATTTACACCCAAAACATGATATATGGGTGCGTGACCAGTGCTTTTTTTTTTTGTGCCGGTAAGCACCGGTACGGCGTACCGGCACCTTTTTCAATGTGGGAAAAAAATTTTACTTTTCTTGTATTTTAACTTTTATTATTCATTTATTTTATTATTAATTTGTTAAAATTTAATTATTTTAAAATTGCGCGCAACAAGAATTAGAATAGGTGCACCTATTTTTTTTACACGAATTAGCATACTATCAGTGACGTCACATGCAACTTGGAGGCAATACTCTTCCGCACAACTTTTTTTCCCTCATAAATCAATAATTCCCGTGTGTCTCTAAAGCTCCAGGGCACATGCGTCCCTATTATGACACTGTAACATGCAGTCATTCTCATTCCAGTACAAACATTATCGAAGAACAGTTTTTAAATTAATCTTTCCATTAGACCTACAAATCGACTAGATAAAGTTAGGAACGAAGCTATCTAGCAAGTAACAAACCAAAACCCCCATAGACCTACAAATGTCCAGAAGGAAACGGATATGGTTTGGATCTCGCACTCGTGTAGCCACCAATCGACATTGCGAAAATGTCTCCCCAAGGCCAGAGAAAGGTTGACCGCGCAAAGACAATTTGGAGAAATGTCTTATGATCAGGAAATGAGGTTGTGCAAGGCAGAGGCGCAACTAGACAAAACTTTCGGGGGGGGGGGGGGGCAAAAAAATCACTTGTATTAAAAAATCACATTATTTATATATTTGTATTTTATTTTAAACTAATTTTGGTCTAATCTTTTATTTTTTTTATTTCGGGGGGGGGGCGCTAATGCCCCCCCCCCCTAGTTGCGCCACTGGACTGCAACGCATTGGGTAGTGCAACCTAAACACATTTCAGGGGGGGCATACCCAGAGGCGGCCTTAGCTATACGCGAGGCCTGGGAGTCATTTGCCGGGCCTGAAATAAACGTTCAAATTTGCTTATATCTATAGCTAAGTAAAAAAAAAAAAAACCACTTCAAGCGCAGGACCCCATCAATTTATGGGCATTTCAGTGTTTGGTATCAGAGCCCAAGTTTGTAGATTAACTGGCATCAGCCTGTGTTACTTTTAATTGCATCAACACATCTGCTATAATTGCCATAACTTCTATAAATAGATGGACGATGCAAAAAAAAAAAAGCAAGATATTTTTAGTTTACTCTGAAAATGGGGTACATTAATCTGGGTGATACATGAGAAGGACAATGTGAGAGTCATTTAGAAGTTTTCTTTTTTTTTTTGTAACATTGGTTTTGCATTGACATTTTAGATTGTAAAACGAACGCTTGAGGGTCGAATGAGGTCACGAATAACAGGCTTCATGTTAACCCAATAAAAACATGACCGAATAGCTGATGATGCAATGTGTTCTACGTTAACTTACGTTTGTCGTAAAACTGTGTAGTCTGCTGCTGCGCAGTCTCAAAATGAGAATTGGGCATTATGTGTAACGACGCCATTTTAATTTTGTACCTTGTGAGAATCTAGAAATGGACAAAGAAGACGTAGTTGAAAATAGTGAACAAAACTTTAAATTTCAATTTTCTAATTACGTTCGTGAGTACTGCGCAGGTTCTCAAAACAGTTACACACTAACAGCAGATAAACGCGACAGAATTATTAAATGTTTGAGGAACGCTAAGGAGGAACCTAGTGCAAAATTCCGATTCTGGGTACGAGCAAAAGGATTTCGAATCGTCCAGTCTGCAGATGGAGAAGATGTTTTAGCCCTACCACCAAAAGGAAACGATCCCAACGATGTACATAGTTTTATATTAACTAAATTCACCTACTTATAGGACTTTAGTTTACACACTTAAGTCAAGTCTTTAGACTAAAGTTTAGTAAAGAGTAAAGACTTTACTAGTCAAAACAAACACATTTTTTTTCAATTCTTAGTCTGGTCATTGTCAGCTTAACTCACACAAATCCATTTTTTTTTTAAATTTAAGTGATCTTTAAAAAAATAAAATAATTTTTTTGAAAAACATTAAAACAATAAACCATAATTGACTTGGTCACTTACAAATAATTCAGTGTTAAACTGAAGTTGAATCAGATTCAGTACTATTAACATTCATAACAGAAAATAACATAATACTTTCTATATTGCATATAATCTGTTAAGTGATGTTTACAGCTACACCAGCCATGTAGAATGTAGTGGACCACATGCTGCCCTTTACTTCCTTATTTGCAGCCAGGACATAACATTGTACTCAATTAAAATCACACTAATTTTTTTATATATTCTAAAAAAAACATTGAACTTTCTAATTCTAATATACTTACCACTTGGTCTATTCTATAGATGAGGTATAATCACATGTTTCTTCCAGTGCCAAATTTTTAACAATGAGCAAAACATTTTCTCATCAAGGAAAAAATCTCAACATTTTACCAAAGGTGGAGTGGGGAAATCTAAGTTCAGACTATTTAACCTAATTTTTACACTAGACATTACTTTCATTGTATGTTGGTATTAGTTTAGCGACCCTGATAATTTGTAGCAATTACAAATTTACCACTGTTAAACATTTTATTTTAGTTTAACTATTTCATTACAGTACAGCTAAACAGGTGTGAGGACTGTAAACTATGTTCAAATATCCTTCAATACATTTCATTAATCTAATTAAGTTATTAATCGTGGGAGACGCTCATAACAACAACAATGTGTCCCTTCTGAGTTTGACACACCTGCTTTATACAAACAAATACATTAGCACCATTGACTAGATACTAGAGTTTTTTTTTCTTGTTAAATTTCCCATTCCCAGTTATGTGGTCATACTAACAAAACAAAAATATTTCTAATATAATTGCTACCATTTATTATTTAGTTGGCTGTTTTGAGCTAATTGATATCATTAGCACATTTTTTGTATCAAAACATAATTATGGTTTTAAAAAAAAATGCCTACATTAGGTATATGTCTAATATGTCACGAGATCTACAACTTCTACACAATTGATAGCAGTGCGCAAACCTGATGGTGTTGTTAATTATAGTAATGAAGGTTTGTTTGTTCACTGGATGCATACTTTTGTCACATATTGGCAATTAGCTGTACTGTTCAAAGTAATTATTTCCTTTTACAGCCGATGAAGTTTAATGGGGTCAGGTGATGTGTAGAATTCACCAGTTTTTGTATTCCTGTCATGCTGAAGGATTGCTTGGCCAGCACAATACCCAGCCACCTATATTTCCCCAAATAAGTCATTTACCCATTTTAAAAGATGGTTGGACTTCATAACTTCACCATAACTCTGAGCAATCATCAAACACAGAACCCTCAGGCCAAATGTTCGCACTTAGCATAATGATGTGTTGCTATGCTGTAATAGAGGAAATACACAGTCAATTCTTGCTGGTTTTTTTTTAAAAAAGATTTGAATTGATCCACTGAAGTTCTTAATTACTGTACAAACTGGCTCCACACAATGAATTATATTTAAATTGCATCTTAATTGAATGGATCTCTCCATTATATTCATTGGCTGCATTCATTGTATAAGACATTTTTTGGCCCAAAAATGTTAAGCAAGTTGTCAGCAACAATAAATGTATTTAAAAGAAATTTTTTTTGTGTCGATTATAAATTGACTATGTGCCCTTTTTTTTTTAAACAGACCTTGTTCAGACGAGTTGCTACTATCGATGAGTTTTTTTATATCATTTATTCAGCACATTCAGAGAATGGACATGTGGGTCAGGCTCAGACTTACAGAGCGGTGAGGTTAATGTAGTTCTTAAATATTGTTATTGAAAAAATGTTCATCATTTAATTTTGACAAATAGTTCGCATTTAAAAATGTTTCAAAGGATCATCAGGATGAGTTACCTCCTGTCCAAATATATTTTACATTTCCTTTATTTGTTAAGTCTACCCTGTAAATAAGGGAAATTGTGCATGGGGGGGGGGGTCGCCTGGAAGCTAAGTGTTTGAGCACCGGTGAATGCTCAAGATTTTTATTTGGTCTTGAAATTGAAAAGGGTACGAGACTTTTGTTATGAAAAGTTAAGGTGCGTATGCAATGTGCCCTAATATGTCAACTGGGCTCTTAGGGACTCGTCTCTATTTTAACCACTCTTCTAAAATAGAACATTTGGTGTGTTGTTCCAGGGCCCCACTCTTCTAAAATAGAACATTTGGTGTGTTGTTCCAGGGCCCCACTCTTCTAAAATAGGACATTTGTTGTGTTGTTCCAGGGCCACAACTAGCAAATCGGACACTTATTTCTCATGAAAAAAAAATTCCCAGCTTTGTTGGTGCAGTAAAGCCCCTTAAAGCTTGTGTCCTCTGACGTGTTCTGGAAGCCTGTGCCTTGTAGCAGACCTGGTTTTACATAGCTAAATTCATACAGCTAATTATAACTGAATATTGGCTTGTTTATTATTTTTTTTTCAAAGCTGTCCACATTGTACTAAATTGTTGAGTTTTATTTTTAATAAAGAAAAAAAGAAGGAAGTTGTAACGTATGATCTCATTTTCTATAAATTGTGTTTTGTTGGCCTCACAGTCTCTCAGTAATGATTTTGAAATAATAGCTGATGATGTTGTTTATATTATAAAAAAAATAAGTATGAGCCTGGAACACA
Organism: Bulinus truncatus; assembly: GCA_021962125.1. Classification (NCBI taxonomy): domain Eukaryota; kingdom Metazoa; phylum Mollusca; class Gastropoda; family Planorbidae; genus Bulinus; species Bulinus truncatus. The sequence goes on along the minus strand of JAGDYQ010000001.1, from coordinate 33,163,414 downwards.
GTTTCAAAGTGGTAAACTGATGATCCTAACTATTCTACTTTCTTTGTTTATGGTGTTAGTTAAAGAACAGGATTTACATTTTGAAGCATATAATTAATTGATGAAAGAAAAGATTTTATACGAAATCAAGATTTTATACGAAATCAAATTAGTTTTAAAATTGGGGTGTAATCCCATATTTTAGTGTAAAAATTCTTCCATGTTTACATTTTTTTTCTTCTAATCAAGATTAAAGCCATTTATGCATTGGTGCCACGCATCCTCATCATTAAGTTTATTGAAATGTGCCCACAGTGTTCCAACACTCACACGTATGCTACAAAACGTAGGAATGCAACTATACAGGATAATACAATAAGCTCAGATAAACTGGCTGGAGTAAGTATGTTTTTTTTTTTTTTTTTTGACTCTAAAGCAAAATATTTTTTATGCTAATTAGTGGAATAAATTAGCACATGTGTCTTGTTAGTTTTTTTTTCTACTCTAGTACATCCATGATTTTGAATAATTTATTTTTGTTGTGCAAGATCTAAAAATCCATTAGGTTCACAGTGACAGTGTTGTTTTTTTTTCAACATTTACTCTCCTAGGCACACAATCCATTTGCCGTCATAAAACGTGACCCAGAAGACCTTGAAGAGTCTGCCTATGTTGACCCTGAGGTACCTTTATGTGTCATCAGACAGTTGTATGTTTCTGCGCCACTCTTTTTTACAATTATGAATTTTTAAAGAAATAATTTAACAGGATAAAAATCAGTGCGTATTGAGATATTTATCAAAAATCATTGCGTATTGATATATTTATTTACATGCTAATTCTTTTATTCATAGGAGGCAACATCTAACCAGCAGGAAGTGGCGAATGCCTTGAGTGAGATTTTGGCTGATAAATTACCTGGCGGAGAGATGGAAACAATGGTCCACATTGAGCCAGAAGAGCAGGTTCCAGGTCAGATTGTTCTTTTCCCTTGTCACCTATGCAAAGAAGTTTTCAACAAAAAGAAGGCTTTGCAGAAACACATCAGCGCTCATCAGGACTTCAAGCCAGCAGTTGTAGGTAGCAGTTGTCATCATCATCATCATTGCCCGTCACTCCTATCGGGGTATGGGCCACCAACTAAAGATCTCCAGCGACTTCTATCCTGAGCCATTTTCTCCAGCTGCTTCCAGCTGAACCCCATCCTGGTGATGTCTGCTTCAAATTCTCGCCTCCAGGTGTTTCTAGGCCGACCTCTCTTTCTTTTTCCTTGGGGATTCCAACTCAATGCTTGCCTAGTGATGTTGCTTGCCGGCTTTCGAAATGTGTGGCCTATCCATCCCCACCTTCTCTTCCTGATCTCCTCTTCTACTGAAGCTTGGCCGGTTCGTTCTAAGAGGCTGGCATTGGTGATGGTGTCAGGCCATCGTATTTGGAGAACTTTCTTAAGGCAGCTGTTGATAAAGGCCTGGACTCTCTTAGTGGTGGTCTTCGTAATCCTCCAGGTCTCAGCTCCATATAATAGGACTGACTTTACATTGGTATTGAACAGGCGAATTTTGGTGTTCAGAGATAGTTTTTGGAATTCCAGATGTTCTTGAGTTGGATAAAGGCGGCTCTTGCTTTTCCGATCCTTGCTTTGACATCTGCATCTGTTCCATCCTGCTGATCTATGATGCTACCCAGATAAGTAAAGGACTCTACTTCTTCCAGTTTACTTCCGTTTAGGGTGACTGCATTTGTGCTGGTGGAGTTAATTTTCAGGATCTTGGTTTTAGATGTGTGTATGCTAAGGCCGACCTCCTTTGCAGTGGCATTCACAAGATTTGTTTTCTCTTGCATCTGTTGATAGCTATGTGTAAGGAGAGCAAGGTCATCTGCAAAGTCCAGGTCGTCCAGCTGTTTTAGCAAAGTCCATTGGATTCCATTTCCTCTTTCCCTGGTGAATTTCTTCATAATCCAGTCTATAGCCAGTAGGAAAAGGAATGGGGAAAGCAAGCATCCTTGTCTGACTCCTGTTCGTACCTGGAAGCTGTCTGTTAGCTGCCCTCCATGGATAACTCTGCAGGACATACCCTCATATGATTTCTCGATCAGTTTTACTATTTTTAAGGGGACACCATAATGTCGAAGAAGTTTCCAGAGGATTTCTCGATCTACACTGTCGAACGCTTTCTCAAAGTCAATAAAGTTGATGTATAGCGGCGAGTTCCACTCCAGGGACTGCTCAACTATGATGCGGAGCGTTGCAATCTGGTCTGTGCATGACCTGTTTTGACGGAAACCTGCCTGTTTGTCTCTCAGCTGTGGGTCGACTGTGTCTTTTATCCTCTCCAAAAGGACTCGGTTGAAGACTTTGCCTGGCACTGATAGCAATGTGATGCCCCTGTAGTTGTTGCAGTCGCTAAGGTCACCTTTTTTGGGAAGCTTGATGAGATATCCTTCCTTCCAGTTTGTTGGTACGTCTTCTTCCTCCCATATCCTTTCAAAGAGTGGGTACAACATCTCCACTGTCATATTGAGGTCTGCCTTCAGTGCTTCTGCTGGGATGTCATCTGGTCCAGCTGCTTTCCCATTTTTTATCAGAGTGATGGCTTTTCTGATCTCCTCTTTGGTTGGCTTGTCACAGTTGATTGGCAGATCTGCTATGGCTGGTTCAATGACAGGGGGGTTCAGTGGTGCTGGTCTGTTCAGGAGTTCCTCAAAGTGCTCAGCCCATCTATTCAACTGCTGATCTAATTCGTTAATAGCTTTCCCTTGCTTGTCTTTGACAGGTCTTTCTGGTTTGTTGGTCTTCCCTGACAGTCTCTTTGTTATGTCATATAACATTTTCATGTTTCCACTGTAAGCTGCCTGTTCTGCTTCAGCTGCCAATCCATCCACATAGTCTTTCTTGTCCTTCCTAATACTTCTTTTCACTTTGTTGTGTGCTTCCGTGTATTCTTCTTGAGCTTTGCCTTTAGCTGATCTAGTTTTACTGTTGTTGACACTTGCTTTCTTCTTCCTCCTGTCCTCTATCTTATTCAGGGTATCAGTTGTGATCCATGCTTTTTGATGGTGCTTCATTGGCCCTAGTACCTCTTGGCATGCTGATCTTAATGACTCTTTCACTTTCTTCCACTCATTTGATACACTGTACTCCTCTTCCACCAGTTCATGGAGCACTTCATATTTGTTCTTCAGCACCAGGTTGAACTGTTCTTTTATCTTAGGATCTTTCAGAAGGTTAATGTTGTACTTTACTCTTCTGTCTGCTGTGCTTGTCTCATATCTCTTCAGCTTCAGTTTCAATTTCGCTACAACCAGATGGTGATCAGACGCTACATCTGCCCCTCTTCTCACTTTTACATCTTGTAGGGATCTTCTAAATTTCCTGTTAATGCAAAAATGGTCTATCTGATTCTCTGTCACTTTATCCAGGGATATCCATGTATTCTTGTGGATTCTTTTATGGGGAAATATGCTCCCTCCAATGACCATGTTATTGAGTGCACATAGGTCTGCAAATCTCTCCCCATTCTCGTTCATCGTGCCCAGAGCATGTGTGCCCATGACTTGTTCATAACCTGTGTTTTCGGACCCAATCTTTGCATTGAAATCTCCCATGAGGATGGTTACATCTTTTCCCGGGAAGGCCTCAAGTATCTTCTGAATTCTGCTGTAGAACTGGTCTTTGTCGACTTCATCACTGTCGTTTGTTGGTGCATAACACTGGACTATATTAGTTTTGATCTTCTTCTTGGTACGGAAGGAGGCAGTAATGATCCTCGGACCGTGTGCTTCCCATCCAATCAGTGCCCCCTGTGCTTTCTTGGACAGCATGAGGCCAACTCCCTGTGTGTGTGGTGCATCATTCTCTTCGTGTCCGGAGTACAGCAGCATCTCCCCTGATAACAGTCGTCTCTGTCCAGCTTGTGTCCACCTAGTCTCACTAATGCCTAAAATGGTCAGTTTGTTTCTCTCCATCTCTGCTGCTATCTGAGCCATCTTTCCTGACTCATACATGGTCCTGACATTCCATGTGCCGATAGAGGTTTTCTAGGTTGTCAGAAGGGTAGTCGGCTTTGTGACTTCCTTTCGGCTTTCACCACAACTAAGCTTCATGAGTCTTCGTGACGAAGAACCTTCTTCTCCCAGGACTGAAATATCTGTTTTTTCTTTAGTTCGTGTTTCTGTAGCAAAGGGTTTTTTAACAGGGTGGGGTTGCTAGCCGCACGCCCAACCTTCCTCCTTTTTCAGCCGGGCTTGGGACCGTCCTTGGCGGAGTTAGCAGTTGTAGGTAGCTATAAATAAAATATCAGTTAGCTCACCATCAGGTGCAGGAGATAAATTGAATGTAGAATTAATTTTATTCTCTGCTGTATGGTCAGATTTTTAGGAATATAGGAATAAGATCTCTTCTACTCTATATTTAGTCTCGGTTTAAAATAAATGATCTTTCAAGTTAGGCTTATGAGGTTGAAGCTAAAAATAGAATAATTTTACTCTCTTCTGTATCGTAAGATTTTTAATAATGCAGGAATAAGATTTCTTTCACTCATGCCTATCGTAAATTTGCCTTTCTCAAATGCCAAACATTTTTTAAATAAATGTTTCTATTTCAGCCCTTGCAGAAATTATCACCCATCATGAAGAAACGTAAATTCAGTGTGGCTTTTCACCCAGTTTATCCTTCAAAAACTAGAAGGCCGGGAATGGCTAGACGTCGTGTCATATTAGATGTAGATTCCAGCCCTACAGCAGCTCAGGTAGACAGTGTTTATTTCATTCCTCCACAATTTTTTTTTCATTATGTCAGAAGTAAAAAAAAAACAAACTGTGTGTTCACAAGTTTAGCTACTTTATGATAATTTTGTCATTTGCATTGCAAATGAGCTTCGCACACCTGACTGATTATACGGTCAGTATTTTTTTTTTCTTTTGCTAAGCACTGTGTGTTGAAGTAAAAAAAAACTATTGCGTGTTAGCTACTTCTTGAAAAATACATTTACGTAATCAGTTATTAATTCTCACCAATATATTCTGTCAATTTTTGATGCTTAACATCGCTGAATTAAAAAATATTGCATCTTAGTTACATATCGGGGAGAAATAAATGTACTTCATGAATTGTTACTTGACTGGTTCAGTTCCACAGTAATCAGTGTTTAATAACATTATAATGAGATTGTAAAACAAAGTTACCAAAGGCACCTTCACAATGATCAATGCATTTCTTAGAAAGGTTTGGCATAAATCCCCATATATTGATTGAACTGTAAATAAAAACATGTTTTTGTGGGTCATAGTTCTTACAGGTGATATTTTTTTTTGTTTGTTTCTCTAAATCTAGGCCATAGTGCTAGCAGCTTCCAGACCTGACATTGACTTAATGGCCATTAACTGTGTCGCCGGTAAAGTTTCTGTCCTGAATGCCTGCGAGAATGCACTTAGGGTGCTGAGAGCTTGTGGTCGGGATGATGTAAGTGAAGGGGAATTCAGTTCAGTATCCATGATAACAAAGATAACTCTTTAATTCTGGCTATTATCTCCCTTGTATCTATTGACCATAAAATCTTAATTAAATTTGTATGGTTAAAAAAATGTTCAGTTTATTTATTTATTTACAAAGCTGTGAGTACAATTCAAAATTAAGCTAGTATTTGAAAAGATTAGGCTCTTAATAATGGCTTGTAATGTCACTGAAAATATCACCAGGCTAAATATCACCAGGTTAAATATCACCAGGCTAAATATCACCAGGCTAAATTTTCAAAAATATGTGTAAACCATCTACTTCATTTACATTTATTTTAAAATGTGAATTTTTTTATTATGCTTTACAAGAAGTAGAAAAAATACACATTGCCACCAAAGCGTATAAGATGAATTTAATTTAAAGCGTATAAGATGAATTTAATTTAAAGCGTATAAGATGAATTTAATGTAAAGCGTATAAGATGAATTTAATTTAAAGCGTATAAGATGAATTGCTTTAAAGCGTATAAGATGAATTGCTTGAAAGCGTATAAGATGAATTTAATTTAAAGCGTATAAGATGAATTGCTTTAAAGCGTATAAGATGAATTTAATTTAAAGCGTATAAGGTGAATTGCTTTAAAGCGTATAAGATGAATTGCTTTAGCTTTAAGTTTTCTTTAAAAAAAAAAACAGCTGTTATTTTCTGACAGATCCATGTGTGTAGAGGGGCAGAAAAATCCTTGCTTGGTTTAGGCGGCAGAGAAGAAAATTTGCCTGGTTTATCCTGGTCAAGAAAGGTTGAAGGACATGTCCAGGCAGAGCACTCTGTCTCCTCCCTCATCAGAAGTGTCAATGAAAATCCAGGTCAGCAGGTGAAAGTAGTTTGGTGATGCTAATTTTTTAAATCATGCCATGTTTGTTTCATTAAATGATACCCTGAGCTTTTTTACACGCTCCATTGATTCACTGCATGTCATGGGCCATTTGGAACTTTTCCTCATGTTTCTGTTCAGTGAATTGTGAAATAGATTGCCTGAAATATAGCCAGGTGTAACGAACAGGATAAAACAATGGGGAGGGCGACATTACATCAAAGTTCAAATAAGACAAAACATATTGTTGATGGGGTGAAATATTACAAATACAGCAGACTTTGCTATCCAGCCTGATGTTGTAAAAAGTCATGCTGGATAACATTATAAAGTCCAGAGTACAAGCTGTTGCTTTAAAAAAAACATTTACTATGTACGATGACTGTACAGTTTGTTTTGTAAATTTGATAGGAAATAAGAAATTTAAACCATGTACAGTGATTATATTTTAAAATGTCTTAATATATTGGAGGACATTTCTAAAAATATAACTCTTTAATTTATCACATGGAGTCTATAATATTGTAAATTGGCTTGATAGTTGAAAGTCAGCTGTGCTCAAAGCTAATACCGGGGGGGGGGATAAATCATCTGTCAGATGATGCCAAACAACTAATCCCACTTTCCTGAAACTACGGATTGGATGCAACAGGGAACTGATATTTTTGTGAATTTCATATGTTCTGTCACTGAAACTTACCTTACTTCTTTATTTAGAACACAAAATGTGGATTTCTTTCTACCTTCTTCTTTACAGGGGAGATAACACTAATATGCCTAGGCCCTCTCACCAATCTTGCTCTGGCTTTGAGACTTGACCCTCAAGTGGCCAACCATTTGAAGGAACTTTACATTGTTGGTGGTAATGTTGAGGGTAGGTTCATTATACATCATTATGTACAACTTTACATTGTTGGTGGTAATGTTGAGGGTAGGTTCATTATACATCATTATGTACAACTTTACATTGTTGGTGGTAATGTTGAGGGTAGGTTCATTATACATCGCTATGTACGACTGTGCACATCACATTGACGTGCCAGTTTATCTGTGCACTCAAATAAGTGGATTGGTCACCACTGGTTAAATCACATGTATGGTTTTGGACTTTCTTTCATTTTATTTGTGTGTTGTTCTAATGCAACAAATATCCCCATCCACAGCTCAAGGAGACCTGTCGGCCTGTGCTGAGCAGAATTTCATGTTTGACCCGGAGGCTGCCCACATTGTGTTACAAGAAATAAAAAATGCCCAGATTTTACCTTACGAAATTAGCCAGCGTCACTCCATTCCATTTGTAAGTCAATCTTTGCTAAATATTAATTTCTGACTGCTTTTAGTGTAGAAAAAAAAAGTCATAGTTTCTCCATCATTTACTTCTGGGGTAGCTGTATAATTTTTTTTGAGCAATCATTTTCTATTATAGTGGTCAGTGAATTGCATTTGTAAGTCATCTTTCTCTAATGCACACGTCTTAAAATATTTTGATCAACATTCGCCGCATCGTACATTTTTAATTGTGCTGTAACAGTTATTGATTAATTTCTCCCTGGCATGCAGTTAGCTTGTTATTTTTTGCTAGCTCGGTTTACTACTCCTTTAGAGTAGACAGTTACTTGCTGATTCCTTGAACTTCTTGCCGAGCGAAGTGCCTCTGCCATTGCTCTTCAGCCCACTCAGTTTTGGGAGGCCTTTTTTAACTCACCCAATTGTCAGATAAGACAAAAGTTTTGTCCCTACTTAGCAAAAGTCTGACACTGATAACCCTTGGAGTTACATTTCCCAACAGTGAACAAGGTGTTTTAACAACAAGGTGTTTTAACAACAAGGTGTTTTAACAACAAGGTGGTTTAACAACAAGGTGTTTTAACAACAAGGTGTTTTAACAACAAGGTGTTTTAACAACAAGGTGTTTTAACAACAAGGTGTTTTAAAATTAAAACTTGTAGGGGACTTAGATTTACGTAGCTAAAACTTCAAACATCTTTTTTTTTATAGATTTCATAAACTAGTACTAGACTATTTACTGACCACAAACTAGTACTAGACTATTTACTGACCCACAAATTAGTACTAGACTATTTACTGACCACAAACTAGTACTACACTATTTACTGACCCACAAATTAGTACTAGACTATTTAATGACCACAAACTAGTACTAGACTATTTACTGACCCACAAACTAGTACTACACTATTTAATGACCCACAAACTAGTACTAGACTATTTACTGACCACAAACTAGTACTACACTATTTACTGACCCACAAATTAGTACTAGACTATTTAATGACCACAAACTAGTACTACACTATTTACTGACCCACAAATTAGTACTAGACTATTTAATGACCACAAACTAGTACTAGACCATTTAATGACCCACAAACTAGTACTAGACTATTTAATGACCACAAATTAGTACTACACTATTTACTGACCACAAACTAGTACTAGACTAATTACTGACCCACAAACTAGTACTAGACTATTTAATGACCCACAAACTAGTACTAGACTATTTAATGACCACAAACTAGTACTACACTATTTAATGACCACAAACTAGTACTAGACTATTTACTGACCCACAAACTAGTACTACACTATTTAATGACCACAAACTAGTACTACACTATTTAATGACCACAAACTAGTACTAGACTATTTAATGACCACAAACTAGTACTACACTATTTACTGACCCACAAACTAGTACTACACTATTTAATGACCCACAAACTAGTACTACACTATTTAATGACCACAAACTAGTACTACACTATTTAATGACCACAAACTAGTACTAGACTATTTACTGACCACAAACTAGTACTACACTATTTACTGACCCACAAACTAGTACTAGACTATTTAATGACCACAAACTAGTACTAGACTATTTACTGACCCACAAACTAGTACTAGACTATTTAATGACCCACAAACTAGTACTAGACTATTTAATGACCACAAACTAGTACTACACTATTTAATGACCACAAGCTAGTACTAGACTTGTTTAATGACCACAAACTAGTTCTAGACTATTTAATGACCACAAATTAGTACTAGACTATTTAATGACCACAAACTAGTACTAGACTATTTAATGACCACAAACTAGTACTACACTATTTACTGACCCACAAACTAGTACTAGACTATTTAATGACCCACAAACTAGTACTCGACTATTTAATGACCGCAAATTAGTACTACACTATTTACTGACCCACAAACTAGTACTACACTATTTAATGACCCACAAACTAGTACTAGACTATTTAATGACCACAAACTAGTACTAGACTATTTAATGACCACAAACTAGTACTACACTATTTACTGACCCACAAACTAGTACTAGACTATTTAATGACCCACAAACTAGTACTAGACTATTTAATGACCACAAACTAGTACTAGACTATTTACTGACCCACAAACTAGTATTAGACTATTTACTGACCCACAAACTAGTACTAGACTATTTAATGACCACAAACTAGTACTACACTATTTAATGACCACAAACTAGTACTAGACTATTTACTGACCATAAACTAGTACTAGACTATTTAATGACCACAAACTAGTACTAGACTATTTACTGACCCACAAACTAGTACTAGACTATTTAATGACCACAAACTAGTACTAGACTATTTACTGACCCACAAACTAGTACTAGACTATTTACTGACCCACAAACTAGTACTAGACTATTTACTGACCACAAACTAGTACATGTACTAGACTATTTAATGACCATAAATTAGAGACCATGTCACAGTATGGTATCTCACATTAATGTTGAAGATATTAAAGATGGGTAGAGAAAATTGTGATAAAATAGATAATGACTACATGCTTCGGGTCGTAGTGATTTTGATATTTTTGTTTTGTTAATACCTTAGATATTTTTATCTCAAGTTCAGTTATTGGTTTAATTAAAAATAATAAAAGAAAACATCCCTTGATATGTCATTAATATGTCTAATAGGCCAACTGTGTGTCATGGCTGAACAGTGGCACTGAAATCTCCAGTTTCCTCGTTGACTGCTTCACCCCTGATGAGCTGGCTCACCAGGCCAAGAATGGTATGGTCAGCCCTGAAGTGTTTGCCGTATCCATGGTGATAGACTCCACCATAGTGCTGGAGAAGGAGAAGGTGTATGCCACAGTGGAGCTGAAAGGAGACTACTCGAGAGGTCTGATGGTGGTTGACCGGAGAGGTTGCATGAACAAGCCAGCTAACGTGTACGTGGTGAAGAACATGGACTTGGGCAAGACCCAGGCGTTATTTGGGTCAGTGTTCAGTATGGTGGACATTTCTGAATCTTTATCTCTTACTCCGATCACCTTGGCTGGTCCCGTGAAAGAACACATTCCCATTCTCTTTAAAGAAATTAAGATGAGTGTTGTGTGACTTGTTCATGTTTTTTTTTAAATAAGCAAATGGTCGTGTTGATTTGTTTTCACAAAAATTAAAAATACTCAATTTACGTAACATTTGTAAGATATTTATAAAAACATAAAAGCATGGAACCAATATAGTCATGCTGAATGATATTGCTAACAATGAATAATGTTTAATTGATTTTATTAAAATTTCAATATGGATACTGAAAAATTAAATGGTGCACCAAGTAAATGGCATTCTTGTATTGGTTAATATGATATTTTTTTCCTCCTCATATTTTTTAATGAAAGGTAGCAAATAAAACAATCAATGTTTTGATAAATAAGTGTTTTTCATTGGTCTGTGTTTAAATGCCAACACATTGAATCCACTTTTATGACAACTTTTTCCTATTCAACAAGTTAGGACAAATTATTATTTTTACTGTCAGTCTTTTCTCCAATTTTTTTTTTTTTTATGTTTGCTTTTTTTTTGTCCATTCTTTTTTATTAACTGTGACGATAGTCGAACTTTTCAAAAGAATAAAAACAACTGCCAAGCTGTTGCTGCGACTGAAGAATTTCCGATTAAATGACGTGATTTTCATGCATGGTCATAGAAATATAATATATTAAAAAAAATATTCATGCACATACCATGTTAAAATATTGAATTATATGTTTGGCTCAGATGTTAAATAACACAGTCATCAATAACCTAGAATTAGAATAATACCCGTATCTCAGGTATTTCCATGTAAAAATATTCTGCACAAAGGTTAAACAGATGAATTCTACACTTCATCTGCCCCGATGAGCCCATAATGGGTTAAGGGAACTTTTTTTTGTTTAAATATTTAATTTTTTTTTTGTTTCCATTAATAGTTCATTTGAAACAATATAATATTTAGATTAAATGAGTTGTGTACCTTTGTTTAAATATTTAATTTTTTTTGTCCCCATTTTGTTGTAAATTTACATATTGATTACTATTGAATAGTTCATTTGAAACAATATAATATTTAGATTAAATGAGTTGTGTACCTTTGTTTAAATATTTAATTTTTTTTTGTCCCCTTTTTGTTGTAAATTTACATATTGATTACTATTGTTCATTTGAAACAATATAATATTTAGATTAAATGAGTTGTGAACCTTTGTTTAAATATTTAATTTTTTTTTGTTTCCATTTTGTTGTAAATTTACATATTGATTACTATTGAATAGTTCATTTGAAACAATATAATATTTAGATTAAATGAGTTGTGTACCTTTGTTTAAATATTTAATTTTTTTTTGTTTCCATTTTGTTGTAAATTTACATATTGATTACTATTGAATAGTTCATTTGAAACAATATAATATTTAGATTAAATGAGTTGTGTACCTTTGTTTAAATATTTAATTTTTTTTTGTTTCCATTTTGTTGTAAATTTACATATTGATTACTATTGAATAGTTCATTTGAAAAAAAATATTTAGATTAAAGAGTTGTGTACCTTTGTTTATGCTTATTGTGGTTGGCTGCTTTTATCAATCAGCTCTTGAATATTGCTTGTTAATAATCAAAATGCCATAGTGAATGAAGTATTAAATATTTTCTTCACACTTAAATATATATTTTATTCATTTGCATTTGTTTATGATTCAAACTGAATAATAATTTCATATATTATTAAACTAGATACTAAGCCCGGCGTTGCCCGGGAAATCTAGGTGTAATGTGAAACCCCTTCCTAATCAATCTGACGACTGAATTTTTAAATACCATTAATTAGGTTAATTAGGTGCTGATTTATGCCACCTTCTTAATGTGCAGAAATGACCTACATTTTATACTTCTCAAATTATGTTTTTTTCCCGTCAACGCTAACCAACCAAACCAAACCAAATAACCAACCAAACAAATCAACCAAACCAACCAGAACAAACAACCAACCAAACCAGCTTACCAATCAACCAAACAAACCAACCTAGCCAACCAATCCAATCAACCAGACAAACCAATCGAGCCAACCAACCAAGCCTAACCCATCACAAATTACGTTTTTCCCGTTAACGCTAACCAACCACACCAACCGATCAACCAAAACAAACCAACTAACCAAACTAAACACCATTAGGTAAAGAATTTATCTCACCCGTTACGTTTTGCCCTTAATTCTATCAATGTTAAAATCAAAACAAAGCATTAAAAAAAAGTTTTTATAAAAATGCACTGAAAAGTAAAAAGATAACTACTTTATTATGCCATTTTGCAGCATAAAGGCACGATACAGCACCCGCGCGCAAGTTCAATTACATTTTACATAAGAAATATACGTTTACAGAATATTGTCATCTCAACAAAATTATTTGGGGTTTTTTTTTTTTACCTTCACTCAGTTACAACACTGTAAGAGTCTCATCGTTTGTACGTTGTACCTATTGTTCAACAAGATCAGGCGACAAATTTAATGAAATAATAAAGTGTAAAAAAAAAACGCATTCAATGCAAGTCTCACAAAGTCCAGGAAAGAGTCGGTATTCCGCCATCTTCGTTCATATACAGAGGCAAAGCGTTTTGTTCGAAAATAAAAAAAAAAAGCACCAATCGGACAATTCTTGAACTCATGAAAGAAATGAATACATAAAACCCATACATAAACAAACAAGCAATTAAGCCTGTTCCATTCTGGACACAGGACGTGTTAGCGCATTTTCGTGTTATGTATCAGTACGTTTGTTTGCTTTCAGTAAATATTTGTAAATTTTGGAAATGTTTATAAATTCAATTGTGTAATGCATATATCTGTAAAAAAAATTATAAAGACGTTTCTTTATATTTGAAAAAAAATTATTGTCTCTTAAATCTAACTACAAGTGGTTTGTGGTTACTGAAATAGGACTCATAATTGAAAACATTCGAAATTATAGTCATTTAATCGTCCGAAAACTCCGTCAATCGTTGCATAGCTCTGATACTTTCAATTAAACTCAGAACACAAGCTTACTATTTCACTTGATGAGTTTCTTATTAAATCTTGGTGAAACTACGTGCTGCAGTATTTCTCACCAAATGAATGGGTTATTGAACGTACAAGGTGTATATATAATATATAAGCCCCTTAGGAGCCCTGAAGCCCGGCCCTCAGAGGTCCTGTCGCAAAATGAACTTTTGATGTACACATGGCAGGCCAAGACCTACAAAATGATATATACATCATGGGTCTAGGACTTATAGTTGCTGAGATATAGGCACTTCTTTTTTATATAGCTTATATAGTAAAAAACGGTACTAAGCCCCCTTTTACGGCCCTGAGAGGTCAGATCGCGAAATGGAAAAAAGTCATTTCTTGGCAGGCCAAGACCTACAAAATGATATATACATCATGGGTCTAGGACTTATGGTTGTTGAGGTCTAGGGTGATGACAGACAGACAGACAGACAGACAAAACGGGGACAATAGAGCATTTTTTTTTCGAAAATGCTCTAAAAAATTGGTGGGAATTCTGTATTGTTATACACGACATATTTTTTTTGTTCACAAACAAACTTGGATTTTATGTAAATCACTTTATATCACTCACAGCATCGGGACCACCTTCACTTGATGTCAGTCACAGCATCGGCACCGCCTTCACTTGATGTCAGTCACAGCATCGGCACCGCCTTCATTTGGGATGGTGGGTTCACGGCCCAGACATTGATGTGTCTGTGTCAGGAATAACGACATCGTCTGAAGATTTAAATAGATTAGCATATCGCAGTGTTGGGAATACAGAACGAAGCATATACATAAATCATTGACTTATTTACATTCACATAAACAATGACAAATTTACATAAGCAGTGACACATGTATGTTTAAATAAAGACACATTTACATAATACATAGAATATGACATATTTTTTTTTTTTGTCTTTTTTTTTTTTTCAATTTTTTTTTTTACGCCGCCATTGCCAGCATGGTAGGGTGTAGTGTGCCTACCACACCAGCATTGTTGGCGGCGCTGATGCACGTCTGCCATCCCTACAGAACGGCGGGGTGAGTGTGCCCGCTATCATCTGCAGGGACGGCAGAAAGATGGGTTTTAATCCTTGCCCAAACTGGCCAGACCAGCAGGGTGTGTGTACTGCCGATCGGCCAGAATGGCAAGGAAAGGGGTTTTTCCTGCCACTCGGACAGAAGGGAGGGTGTAGTGTGCCTGTACCCTCAGCCCGAAATGGCAGGCTGCGCAGGTATGCTTGAGTGGGACGAGTGGAAGGGTGTTGTGTGCCGACCACATCCGTCACCACCGCCAGCTGTGAATACTGCGGTCTCGGATAGTCCTCATTGACCACAGTACCACCACCCTCGCAAGTAATGGTTTTTTTTTCTTGACTAGAGAACCCCTATGATCCATCCCCCGTGGATCATGGTATGTCTCTCAGACCAGGAAGGAGAGTTCATTCAAATATCTGGATATGCCAAAATATTCTATGATACTCTCCAAAACAAATTTAACTTAATATACCGAATATATTATGAAATATTTGCGGTTATATATGTTCGGTAATATTTACACTTACACACGCAAAGACATATTTACAGATACAGAAACAAGAGAGTGGTCAGCCTAATATGTCTGCATATGAGAGGACAGTCTGTAATTCGTTGAACGTGAAGTGGGAAACCGCTAGTGCCGGCATTCAATGGGAAGTGTGTTGTGTAAGACGTGGGTTTGAATCCGCATGTACCAACTGTGGCATTTATTGATTTTATTGCTCGAAATAATATTTTGTCAATTTTGTTTCTAATTTACGTCCCTTTATTTTCATTTATGAAATAAAGAGACAACCCCGACAACTAAAAGCGAGTGCTGTCCCATGTATGGTATTATTATAAATTATGTCAATAGTTACGCTATTGCCTAGCTGTATTAGACACGACATTGGTGTAATGATAACAATATGTGAAAATATGATATAATAACTAGAAATGTATTATAACAACATGACAGAACATTGATTAAGACATTAATGTAGTATAACAAGAAATAACAACATGACAGAACATCCTTAAATACATAATCGGTGTGTCTCCCTCAGGTAGTTTTCATATCGTACGGTGTATGCGTTGTATTTCATACATTTCTTTGTTATTTCTGTTCATATCGCATTCTGTTCATTACAATAAAGGCCACATGTTCTTTTCTATTGCAGTATTTCGTATATTTCTTTGTTATCCCTTCTGTTGGATTTCGTTCAGCCAGCTTCAGCAGGCTTTCTCATTAATTGAGAAATAAAAATAACGGGTTTTTTGATTCTCAAGTCTTTATTCCGGGACCTTGTACTCGAAGGTTCCTGGTGGCTTTGGCGGCGGGACTTCCTCGCCACAGAATATTCTGATGTCTGCCTCGCACTGAGTTCCTCTTTCCTGGAGATTATAATTGAGGGGGTGAGTTCCAAAACCTGCTAAGTACAAAATTTTCAAAAATTGAGTTATCATACTCATTAGCTTATTTCCCTATATTGGCATATATTCTGGGAGATAAATAAATCATGAATATATACATTTCTAAATAATCAAACAATATCTATATTTATCCATCTATCTATAGATTTGTAAATGTATCCATATATTTTTTCTTAATCTCTGCCATCTAACAGTCATCTATCTATCTATCTATCTATCTATCTATCTATCTATCTATCTATCTATCTATCTATCTATCTATCTATCTATCTATCTATCTATCTATCTATCTATCTATCTATCTATCTATCTATCTATCTATCTATCTATCTATCTATCTATCTATCTATCTATCTATCTATCTATCTATCTATCTATCTATCTATCTATCTATCTATCTATCTATCTATCTGTCTGTCTGTCTGTCTGTCTGTCTGTCTGTCTGTCTATCTATCTATCTATCTATCTATCTATCTATTCCATCTATCTATCTATCTATCTATCTATCTATCTATCTATTTTATATATAACTAATATATTTTATCTATCAATTTATTAATCTATCCGTCCATCCGTCTGTGGTTCTGACTGTCTGTCTGTCGTTCCGTCTGTCTGTCTGAGCAATGGTGTCTTACTAATAATAAAATGCAACAGAATAATTAATATACAACAGATAATTAAATCCAACTTTTATCAAGTACGTATATTTTAAAAATTGAAAAAGAAAAAAAAGGGGGGGGGGTAACAATATATATTTAGATTTAATACGATAACATTATTCATTCGCTTAAGAGTGAAAACATGTTTAGTTGGTTGGGGGGGGGGCTATTGATAGGTAAGACCCGGATCTGTATATGGCGAGATTATAATTGTGCTGCGTATACCTGATTGATGTAAACAGTACCGTGCTACCATATTATCCTCGACTGTTGACCCGAAAGTACCTGGTTCGATCTCCGGTGAGGACCATGGAAATTTTTCAGGTCTTGGCTCAAGTTCCCGATATATCTCTCGTGGTGCCTCCATGACCATTTCACTATCGGCTATGGTGGGGATGAAAGAAGGGCACCATAAAAACCGTCCCATTAGTGGTTTATAGGATCTAAGAGATTTTATCTCATCCTTACAGGGACTTCACACACACCATATTATGCAACAGGTGTAACATAGCCGGGGTTCAATCATCTCATGGGACGGCTACCACTGGTGTATATTGTATATATATGAGATAAAACATTTAACTCGGTAAAGTAAAATTATGTTCTTTGGTCGTATAAGACTAAGTTGAATGGTATTGGTGCTGACAAGTGGTGGGGCGCTGCTTGACCAACTTTGACAATGATGGCAGGAAATGATTGTTAACACCCCAAAGTCGGAAAGACAGGATGGGTGCGTCTGTAGATATAAATTCATGTGATAAATATATTATGGGCTTATGTTACTCGACATGTGCACGACATGAGGTCCTTTGTGCATTGGGGCATTACCCCAAGGAGAGGGCTGGATTTTGTCCCTTGGGGCTTTGTCCAGATACCCATTTATTCTACCTCTGTGCGTGGCTCCAGGGCCTTGATCTCGTGGAGCTCTACACTTAGGGTGAACACTCTCCTACAGAACATGAATACATATATTTACATATTTACAGTTATACTAGGTGCACAAAGAAGAAATTACGTATTGTGTACTTAATGACTATGAAAGTATTGTGTAAGTAAGGCAGTAAGTATATTAAGGTATTTTGTACACACGGAAGTAAGAAAGTATTGTATACATAAGGAGTATGAAGGTATTGTATATATAAGGGAGTGAGAAATTATTGTATATATAAGGTAGAAAGAAGGTATTTTGTACATAAGGCAATATGATGGTATTGGGTACTTCAGGCAGTATGAAGAAATGTTATACATAAGGTAGTATAAATGCATGTTGTACATAAGGCAATATGAAGGTATTCTGTACATAGTGTTGCAGTAAGAAGGTATTACGTACATAATGTATTATAAAAGTATTTTGTCATAAGGAAGTATGAAGGTATTGTGTACATAAGGCAGTATAAAGGTATTTTGTACATAATGCTGCATTAGTGTAGTGTGTACTCAATGCAGTAAGAAGGTATTTTGTAAATTAAGCAGTATGACGGTAGTGTGTACATAAAGATGTACAAAGTTATCGTGTACACAAATAAGTAGGAAGTTGTTGTATATACAAAGCAGTAAAAAAAAAAGGTACAAAAGACGCCAAACATCCTCTGTTTGCCACAAACCAATGAGTACAGAAAACATACAGCATTGTGTACAGAAAACATACAGCATTGTGTGCAGAAAGCATACAGCATTGTGTGCAGAAAACATACAGCATTGTGTTCAGAAGTGATAGAACAAAAAGAATGATGTATATCATCAGTGGTCCTAATCTTTTCATACGTCTTTGGAACACCAATCTTTGAAATTTGTGTTCTGAGAAACTCTTATAAATAACTGATATGTCAGTTTTAAAACAGGGTTGTTGAATGTTTATTATTATTATTATACATACACACACACACACATATATATATATATAACTATATAACTATATATATAACTATATAACTATATAACAATATATATATAACTATATATATATATATATATATATATATATATATATATATATATATATATTGTCCTATCCCTTGTAAGTGCTTGCAGGGTCAGACATGCATGATGCAATCACCAGTGATGCAATCACCAGTGATGCAATCACCAGTGATGCAATAACCAGTGATGCAATCACCCAGTGATGCAATCAATGACGCAATCCATGATGCAATCACCCAGTGATGCAATCATCCCAGTGAGGCAATCAATGATGCAATCACCCAAGTGACGCAATCCATGATGCAATCAGTGATGCAATATATATCCTATAAATAGGGAAGTTACCACGGTTGTGGAAGAGACGGAGACGCACACACAAGAGAGAGAGACTAGAGACCCATGAAGGGGATACTAGATATAACACGTGGACTAAGTGGACAGTGCAGTCGAGAGTTATAATAGTTATAGACTCGTGTACTGGTTTACAGTGATAGCAGTTATTTGTGATTTATTGCACATACTCTCCTCGAATATGGATTTTCAGCATTTTATCTGTGTGTAGTGTATATAGTATTATACAACAATGGAACAGTTGTGATTGATATTGCCACATGGTCTCATGGTATAGTAAACTTATGTATTATTTGGTGGCAGCTAAAAGCGAAAGTAAATCCAGTTGTACGTCTCTGCAGTGTTAAAGGACTTCGTTATTTGTGTATTCTTTCATTGGACATTCGCTACAAAGGAAGAATTTTCTGAAACTTAACGGTAAGAATAACATTTTATTCTTGAAATATTTCTCGTCATATTTTGGATTTTTTTTTGGATACCACGTGACATTTCAACGTTTTCATTTGTTTATACGTCTGAAAATAACAATGGCTAGTACCCCAGAAGAAGAAAAATGGAGACAATACAAAATTAGAGGAGAAGAATTAGGTCTCAAAGGTAAAGAATTGTTGCAATATATAGACAAAAAAGAAAATGAGGATAGAGAAAGAGAGGAGAGAATAAAAGAAAGAGAATTAAAAAGAAACTATGAAGAAAGGGAATTAGAGAAAAAAAGAAACTATGAAGAAAAAGAATTAGAAAGAAAATTAAATCATGAACTAGAACTAGCAAGAATAGCTGCAACTAAAGATAATACAACAACTGTAATAGAAGAGTCAAAAGGAAATTACTCGACTCAATTAAAAATGCAACCTTTCAATGGTAAAACTGAAGATATTGACACATGTTTACAATTCTTTGAACAACAATGTCAACTACAAAAAATTCCAATCAGTGAATGGAAGTCGGAACTTTTCAAGCTTGTAAAAGATGATGCAAGAAAAGCAATCATGACAATACATAACTATGCTGAGTTGACTTATGAAGATATAAAGATGAAACTTCTGAAATATTTTAATAAAACAGAAGAACATTATCGTCACCGATTTCATGAACTAAAAATGTCAAATAAAGAACAACCTCAACAGTTCATTGATTTAGTTATGAGTGATTTAAAATCATGGCTTATGATGGCAGAAGTTGACATAAATAAACCAACTGAGATTTTAGAAATGATGGTAGTCGACAAAGTTCTTAACATGTGCACTAGAGAAGTGTTTTCCTTCATTAAACAAAGGAATGTAAAAACTGTCAAAGACCTAATAAAAGTTCTAAGTGACTATAAAGATTGCTATCCCAATGATGAAATAAGTATATCAGACATTTGTGCATCTATCGATAAATTCAAACCACGGAATGAAACATACAAATTAAAGAATGATATGTACAAACCAAGATACATGAGTCAATCTAAAGATAATAATGTTTATTTTGAAAGAAGAATTTGTCATTATTGTAAGAGAAAAGGTCACATTTTGAAGTTCTGCTACTTGAGAAAGAAAGAACTAGAACAACATAGACCAGAAAAACTTCACTTACGTCAAAACAGAAACAGACCAGAACTTAATTCTACGCAAAAGTATGCTGATAGAAAATATCCAAAACAGAAAGTTCAAGATAATGGTGAAACAGAACAATACTGTGCAAATATTATAAATACAAAAGGTCAAATAATATTTCATCCTGCTATCGTCAATGGTCAACAAATAAAATGTCTTAGAGATTCAGGTTGTACTACTGTAGTTGTTAAAAGAGGTCTGGTTAACAAAGATCAGTACATGTCAAAGAAAACACACATCAAGCTAGGAGATGGTACTATAAAGTCGTGTGACGTAGCAACCATTAAAATAGACTCACCATGGTTGGCTGGTATATGTGAAGCTATTATACTAGATAATCCTGTATGTGATTTGATTATTGGTAATGTGCCAGGAGTATCGAAAGATAACACAGAAACTCTTGTAACTAACTGGATACAAAGAAAAAGAAATGAAGATAAAGAAATTTGTTGTGTCTGCATCGATAAAAAGAGAACTTTCATTAATGACAACTGTATACATGATAAACAACAAAGATTGTTATTAGAACAAAAATGGAATGGAACAGAAGAAGTATGTTGCTTCATACAACGCATGGAAGACAATATAGACAGATTAACCACGGAAGAAGAGAAGATTATGCTTCTTAAAAATAAAATAACAGTACACAAGAAAGCAAATGCAATAGCTACTAAGTACTCAGACTGTTATAATAATAGGAAGGCAAATCTTATTCACAAGCTTTGCAATAAAATGGAACATTTAGAAGATCACAAAGAACAATTTTTAGCTGTGATGACTAGACAACAAACCAAACAGAAAGATATGATGCAGGAAAGTAATACAAATGCAGAACAAATTATCAAAGATACAAATAAATTGGTGTTGATGAACATAGACAAGAAAGATTTTGTTAAAGAACAAAAAAATGATGTACAGTTGAGGCAAATTGTTGAGAATTTAAAGAAAAGCAAGAAATATGATACGCAATATGAATTGAAGGCTGGTGTACTAGTAAGAAAAGTACAATCAAAAAATGAAAACATCACACAATTGGTTATTCCAAAAACAATGAGGCTACTATTGCTGCAAAGTGCTCACTCAAACCCACTGGCAGGACACATGGGAAAAACAAAGACATTGCAAAGGATTGCAAAACATTGCTTTTGGCCAGGATACAAAAAAGATATACATAGTTATATTGATGCTTGTCAAGAATGCAAAACACATAATCACATTGGTCCTAAACATCTGGCTCCAATTCAACCCATGGACATTTCTCAGAAACCTTTTCAAAGAATTGCAGTCGATATCATCGGACTTATGCCTATAATGTCGTCAAGAAAACATCGCTATGTATTAACCATAATCTGCATGGCTACACGTTGGTTAGAAGCGATTCCACTCACACAAATTACTGCTGAGAGTGTGTGTAGTGCCATGATGTCTGTGTTCACTAGATTTGGCTTTCCTGAAGTTATACATTCAGACAACGGAACTCAGTTTCGGTCACAAATAACTGCAGCATTTACAAATCTTTTAGATATTACTGAAACATTTTCAGCAAGATACCATCCACAATCCAATGGTTCTGTAGAACGTGCAAATCAAACGCTGAAAGTTATGCTAAAGAAAGTTGTACAGGATAAAAAAGCAGATTGGGATTTGTTTCTCCCAATGGTGTTGTTTGCATATAGAGAAATACCTCATGCAGCAACAGGATACAGCCCTTTTGAACTTGTATTTGGTGCTAACGCTAGAGGACCTATTAGTTTATTTGTTGAAAACTTTATGCCAAACAGACAAAAGTTGACACCTTATGACTTAGTTACACAAACAAGAGAAAAAATTGTTTATGCAAATCAAACTGCCACAGAAAATTTGAAGGACAGACATGAACAAGATAGATTGCCAATCAACATTCACAGACATTTGAGATGCTTGCAAACAGGTGATGAGGTGCTAGTATTGCTACCTACAAAAAAAGGTTTTAAGCAGGAGTGGCAAGGTCCCTATGAGATAATAGACAAGATTAATGACGTTGATTTTATAGTGAACATCAAAGGTAATCACAGAACATTCCATATAAATCGCCTTAGAAAACTGGACAGCTTACCTGAGCATTTGGCAGAACAGGTACTTCAGATACATTCAAAACATGAGGAAGAAAAGTTATGTGCTTTAACTATTAGTCAAGAAGACGAAGAATTAAAAGATATACCAGTGTTAGATATGAGACAACAATCAAAGAAAATAAGTATCATTTTACCTCATAATGTACCAGAAGTTGTCAGAACTCGAGTAAACAGTTTATTAATGAAATATAAAGATATTGTAGACAAGGAACCTGGAAGCACAAAGTGTATAGAGCATACTATAAAGTTAACAGATACCAAACCAATCAAAGTGAAACCATACAATATACCCCTGAAATATCAAGATCAAGTAGAACAAGAGTTGCAAGCCATGTTAAATAAAGGACTGATTGAGCGATCATACTCTAGCTATGCTTCACCTATCGTTATTGTGAAGAAGAAAAACGGAGAACCGAGAATTTGTTGTGATTATCAATCAACTGACTTTAATCGATAGAGAACCACTACCCATAGCGGAAGATTTAATCAATGAAATTGCAAAAGGATAGATATTTACTCACCTCGACATGACGAGAGGGTTTTGGCAGATTCCACTAGAACAGAATTCGAAGCAGTATACTGCATTTCAAACAAAAGATGGCCTCTATCAATGGGCAAGAATGCCCATTGGCCTTGATAATAGCACGGCTACATTTAGTAAAATGATGAGGCAGATATTCAGAGGTGTGAAGAATATTGTTCACTACGTGGGCGATATATGTATTTTCACTGAAAACTGGGAAGATCATTTAACTGTACTAGAGACAGTATTTGGTAGGTTGCGAGAAAATGGATTAATGTAGCACCAGAGAAATGCAAAATAGGTCAACAAGAAATAATTTTTTTTGGGTTTTAAGATAGGACGAGGTGGTTGCAGCATGCAAGAAGAGATAAAAGAAAAGGTCTTAAACGTCAAAGTACCTACAACAAAGAAAGAAGTGAGAGCCATCTTAGGACTCTGTAATTTTTACCGAGGATTTTTTCACAACTTTTCTCAGCTACTGGAACCCTTGATAGTGTTAACAAAGAAAAGTCAACCTAACAAAATTATTTGGTCAGAACAGTGTCAGAAGGCACTTAATGATATTATAGACAAATTCAGAGGTGACCAGATACTGGTACCTTTTGATTTAAACAGACCAATAATACTTGCCACAGATGCTTCAAGGAAAGGATTGGGTGCTTGTATAATGATTGAAATTGATGGACAGAACAGACCCGTGAAATTTATCAGTAGAAAACTGACTTGTGCAGAGAAAACTATTCTGTTATCGAATTAGAAGCGTTGGCCATAGTCTGGTCAGTACAAAAACTACAGAAATATTTACTAGGTAATGAATTTACCATACTTGTGGATCATAAACCATTAACGTTTCAAAAAGTAATAAATAATGCAAGAATCATGCGATGGCATTTGTTACTAACTGACTACAAATTCCAGATTAAATACATAAAGGGTACAAACAATCATATACCAGATCTATTGTCGAGAATGATAATTGGGACATCTACAGACAATTAATGAATGTGGATTTCTACTTAAATGGAGAAGTTTTATTCTGTCGTCATCGACATTGAGATGTCAACGATTTTGTAACACACAAATGTACGTTGATTAAGTTATTGTTGTTTGAGCTGATGTCACAAGATTGTTTTAATCAACGCAAGTTATCGTTGAGCACACTTTGCTCAATTTTTCGTCGCATTTAATGGAGCAATTCATCGTTATTGTGAGCAGTCTTTGCTCAATTTTTCGTCGCAGTTAATGGAACAATTCATCGTTACTGTGAGCAGTCGTTGCTCATATTGTCATCCTGACAATGTTAAACGTGAACACTGTGAAAACAATTTTGCCATGGACATTTATTAGTATAGAGACTATTTTGTGTAGAGACTACTTTGCGTGGAGACTATTTTGTGAAGAGACACTTATTGATTTTTTTTTGTGCTTAACTTTGACCTGACGTCATTGAAGCAAGACAGTGTAGTAAGAAACATGTTACACATATCTATCGTCGTCCTGATGTTGATGAGATGATGAACTACACATCTACTCAAGGAGAACCATATATTTTTTTTTTCTTTTCAAAGTTTGTTACACATTCGTTTATTATTGACATCTGTCTAGAGATGTAATTGTATTTATATTTTTTGAAGATTGACATGTATTACATTTTGTTTTATTGAAAAGATTGAGAAATAATAGAATAATTAATAATGATATATCATAAGCATGTAATGCTATAAACAATGGCAAGAAAGTAATGTTAGATGATTTTATTTAAAATTGTTGATATTGCCAAAATTTCATTAAGTAATGAAATTTTTTTGGGGATAATGGGGGTGTCCTATCCCTTGTAAGTGCTTGCAGGGTCAGGCATGCATGATGCAATCACCAGTGATGCAATCACCAGTGATGCAATCACCAGTGATGCAATCACCAGTGATGCAATAACCAGTGATGCAATCACCCAGTGATGCAATCAATGACGCAATCCATGATGCAATCACCCAGTGATGCAATCATCCCAGTGAGGCAATCAATGATGCAATCACCCAAGTGACGCAATCCATGATGCAATCAGTGATGCAATATATATCCTATAAATAGGGAAGTTACCACGGTTGTGGAAGAGACGGAGACACACACACAAGAGAGAGAGACTAGAGACCCATGAAGGGGATACTAGATATAACACGTGGACTTAGTGGACAGTACAGTCGAGAGTTATAATAGTTATAGACTCGTGTACTGGTTTATAGTGATAGCAGTTACTTGTCATTTATTGCCACATCTCTCATCTAATATTGATCTTAGTATTTATCGTGTGTGTTAAATTATAGAATTATACATGTAATTTATCGATTCATCTTCTCAAGTGTTTATATTGAATTATCATATTCTCATCTGTATATATCACGCATTAAAAAGTTCAGTTAATTCTTTTACAATACAAGGAGTTGTGTCGTCTGATTTAATAAGAGTACAAGTGGGATACGACATATATATATATATATGTATATATATATATATATATATATATATATATATATATTAGGGCTGCTGATTAAACTGCGTTAATTTGCGATTAACGCGTCAAAAAAAATTGTGATTAAAATTTTTAACGCAACACCTAAATGCGTTAATTTGAACAAAATTCTTAGAGTTCACCACGTCGAAAAATAACATACTTTTACTCAATGATTTGAAGTTAAAGTCTTTTCACTTATGAAGTAGATCTACCACTCCTACCCTGTCGCATTTCGCACACACCCTCATACCCAGGTATGTCGACTAAAGCCCTATAATATAAAATGACGATGTTTTTGTTATATAGCCTTTCGACAATAAACCTTATGCTCCCTTCCCGGTTGATGTAAAAAAAAATGTCACTCAGTAGTTTACATTATATACTGTAGTGTATTGGTGGAGGTACTACAGTGTATTGTTGAAGATAAAAAACAACAAATGTATAAAGAACTCGTTTATGCTAGAAATTGTGTATCATCAATTTTTTTGCGCGTAATTTTGTATTGCATTTTGATAATACAGTATCTAACCGGTCACGTCTGCCACAGCTGCACTAATAGTTTCATATACATGATACTGTAATTAGAAAGTGTCTAGACTTAATTGATACATACATCTGTACACGAGACTGGTTGAATTTTTCAGAATTATTGTGATACTGAGTTAAATTTAACATTTTATATAGTGATGTTGATTAATGTAATTAAAGTGTAATTGATGCGTTAAAAATATGCGATTACATATTTAACACAAAGACCTATATGCATTAAATTTTACCAAAATCCTGTTATTGCAGAAAAGAAAATCAGTAAATAACCCAATTCTATAACCAGATCATACAAGATTTTTAAAAAAAAAGGAAAAAAAAACCCGAAAACTAAAACGGTCACGTCTACATAAAATTACATCAGCGATATGACCTTGAAACAATAGGATTGTCATTTCTTAATTCTAATGTATGACCTTGAATGATACAATTAGTTCACATCTGGCGTAGCTAGAAAGCTTGATTGACAGATGCCATGATTTGGAAACGGTGGGTCTTGTGTAAATTTGTTATGGGACAGAGGGTGTACGGCGGTTGGGTAAGCCTTAAGTGACGTCATCTTTGTGGGGGGGGGAGAGGCTGCTAAGTGTCAAAAATGTAACTGGGTTGGGAAAGGGGGGGGGAATAAAAAAACGTGTTAATAATAAGTGAGCATCTACTCTCTGGCTATACTATTATGTTATGAAAGAAAAAGCACATATGAGATATAAATGACGTGTGTATTTTTTTGGGATGGTAAGTGGAGGGGGTATGTACGGTACTGGAGGGTAGGGTAAACAAGACTTAGTATGGCGGCGAAGTGTTGCAAAATATGACAGGGAAGGGGGAACATGGGTTGACATACGTCATTAGTTTGGAAATGACAGCACGAGAAAAACACATATTTAGCACTGTTGATGATTAAAAAGAAAACAATTCGCATCGCTTAACGTGATTGATACATGTCAATAAACTGGTCTCAATAACTAATTCAATAGACATATATGCTAATGCTTAATAAATCTGTAACAATTAATTATACCTCTTTCGTAAATTAATCTGACTTGTTTATTATGCCAATTTTATGATATGATATTATGACATACTAGTTTGAATACAAACAAATGTATTGTATTGTTTCGATTAAAATGTGCGTTAATTTGCGATTAAAATTTTTAATCATGCGTTAATTTCGATCAATTTTTTTAATCGAACAGCAGCTCTAATATATATATATATATATATATATATATATATATATATATATATATATATATATATATATATATAGGGTGACCCAAATAACTCTGTCAAATTTTTTTCGGAGCATTTTGTTTTTTGCGTTCCCTTTGACTTCAAAACAGCACAACAAAAATTTCATGAATATATGACTTTATTTAGTACTGCCTCATCGACACTGAAATTTTAACTCATTATGAATGAATTTTGAATGTGAGTATGTATAAATAAAGCGCAGAGAAAATGCTAGAAGGTTCTGGAAGGTTCTATGAAATCTCTAGAAGGTTCTAGAAGCCTCTAGAAAAACGTGGAAAATTTGAGAAGGTTCGTGGAAACTCTAGAAATCTCTAGAAGTTTTGATTTTCATATAAATAGCCAGCTTCACCAGTACATTTCAATTTAATTACAAAATCAATTGCTATAAGATCAAATGTTGCGGCTATGTAAATATCATTCATTTAGCTATGACCACTGACCTGTGCTCGATTTAAGAAAAAACTAGTGCCGGGGATGAAAATAAATTTTGCAGAGCCGAGGATAAATGTCTATGATTTCATCCCCGGCTGGGATATATTAGCTAAAGCAGAGCCGGGTATATTCCTGGCAGCCCCGGTGGTAAATCGAGCCCTGGTTATGACTACTAGGTCGAAAAGTGTTGTTTATTTGACTGGCATGGAAGTTGACACAACTCCTGTTCATTGAGCTAGGTACTTCCCCTATTCGAGCCTACTGGCCAATGGTATGTTTACAAACACAGCCGTCTGGCAGTCAGTTGGTACTATTTTTTCATGACCTATTTCTTTGCTTGTATACTGTCCAGTGGACATGTCGATGTTTATTGAGCCAGGTACTTCCCCTAATTGAGACTACTGGCCAATGTTATGTTTACAAACACAGCCGTCTGGTTGACATTCGGTAGCACTTTTTCTTGAGGACATACTAATGTCCATTGAGCTAGGTACTTCCCCTAATTGAGCCAACTGGCCAATGGTATGTTTACAAACACAGCCGTCTGGCAGTTAGTTGGTAAAATTGTTTCATGAACTATTTCTTTGCTTGTATACTGTCCAGTGGACATGCCAAATGTTTACTGAGCTAGGTACTTCCCCTTATTGAGCCTACTGGCCAATGGTATGTTTACAAACACAGCCGTCTGGCAGTTAGTTGGTACAATTTTTTCATGACCTATTTCTTTGCTTCATTGCTTGTATATTGTCCAGTGGACATGCCAATGTTTATTGAGCTAGGTACTTCCCCTAATTGAGCCTAGGCCAATATTATGTTTACAAACACAGCCGTCTTCAATAAAACATTTGGGGGTAGTACAACTGGACCGGATGTGCTGCTATTCAAGCGCTTTAAGACGTTTTGGCCAAAAATAAGACAGGCAGAATTTAGTATATGCCACGATGTTCGACTGGAGCAAAATATCAAGCCATTAAAAGAAGAAGTCATCACATTTTGTTCAAATATCATCCAAATGAAAGACAACTCAAGATATTTGCCACGTAAGATAACAAAGAACTTCTGATTCTTATCTTCACGGGAGTAATTCCCCTTTCCCTTAGGGTGCGTTTTCGTGTTCAATGAGCTTTTCACCATTCAAGGTGGATGTCTAAAATATTCAACATCATGAAGATATATCTCTTCTGTTATTAATTCAACCTGACTAAGCATGAAGACAGATAATTGCAGAATATGGTATCTGTGCATCCTTGGTTTACATTGAAACTTGGATTCAGTGTCCCATTCTAGCAGACAAACCTTTAAATGATCTGGATATCATCAAGCTTCTTATTGATCATAAGAATTTTTCTCCCTTCATTTCTCAGACTGCATTGAAAACGATTGGCCGACATCTCTGGTACCTTAGTGCAGAACTCATTCCTCTGGTTCTCTTTTCTCAACGTGTCTCAGTGGATGAGAAAAACAGACTTGCTACTTGCTTGAGGCAATTCATGGAGAAATCTTCTGATGATCAGAAAGAAGAAAGGTTCATCCACAGCACAAATAATCCTTCAGCACTTCATAATGTGACATTAAAGGATTTTGTGACCTCGTCAGCGCTGCTCTTCTTTAATGCTCTTCCCACAAATTTTCTCATGACTGATGCTTCCACCTGGCAACAAACTCCATCCTTTCAGAAGGCGACATCAGTGGTCTCTTCCTTGAAAGTTGGCAATGACTGTGCTGAGCGGGGAATTGCACTGGCGTCATCATTCAACTCATCTCTCACCAAATCAGAAGAAAAAAAGCAGTACTTGCTGCTAATTGTTTAACAGCATCGCAGAGAGTTTCCAGATGCAAAAAATTAACTCTGTTGAAGAGATCGCAACTTGAAGACCTTCAGGACTCAGAAAGCACAGACTTAAAAAAACTTTTAAAGTGTATTTTTAAATGGCGTACTTAGAACTTCTCTGCAATACAGTCAGGTTAATGTGTCATGTAACTAGTATTATTTTACTGTTTAATTCCTACTGTGTACTATATTTGTTCTAAAAATAGTATTTTAAACTTTGCAAAATTTTCATTTAATGCAACTGCCGAATACCATAAAACACGAGATAACAAGTGCACTGAGGCAGTATTTATAGGAGTCCTAATGGTGTAAAATTGTGTATATACATGTTTTAAATCCCAGTGAACCAGAAAACTAAAATGCTCATAATAAAAAATCAACTTTATTTTTTCCATTATAAAGTGAGCCACCCTAATATATATACATTTATTTAAGAAAAAATTGGAACGCAATGATAAAGAAGTATATTTTATAATAAAATTTGATTTCTTGAACAGTGTACCCAGCTTTGCGTGGGAGGATGGGCTTGGTTCGTGACACTTTGAACGTATCTAATGCTTATACCCGACACCATTATAGGAGAGGGCTAGATAGAGTAGACAGGGCGTAATTACCTAAGTGTAGTAGAAGTTTACATTTCATCCTTTCCTCACAATTTACATTTCATCCTTTCCGCACATTTTACATTTCATCCTTTCCTCACAATTTACATTTCATCCTTTCCTCAAAATTTACATTTCATACCTCACAATTTACATTTCATGCCTCACAATTTACATTTCATACTTCACAATTTACATTTCATACCTCACAATTAATCATACAATTTAGAAAGGAATGAGGGAAGATACTTTATTACGTGACATGATCAGCAATTGTCGATAAGTATGATGATGCGCACCGACCAAGGAGGTTGAGTACATGGAGGCGGCGTCTGCTATCAGATGGTACCAAGCGGCTGAATCCAAGTGGGCGGAGCCTATCGCCGCCATGTTCGACTCAAAACATTCCACCAGCTTTCATTACGGTACCAGTTTTTTCATTCTAGAAACGACACCAATGAGCTTTGTATTTTGTCATCACTTTTTTTGTAAAGTCTGCTAAGCCCCCAGTTAATTTCTAGTGGACTAGATATTCTAATGTGTCAATTACAAAGCGCTGTAGTCTATGTAAAGCTATTTATACGATCAGCTGATAGAGGCATATATTATACGCTATATCGAAATAAAGCCAGGGTAAAAATTGTATTTTTACATAATACATAATATTTTGTATTTATACTTTGATGTTTATTGCAAAGCATTTGATCAAACAATGAAAAATGACTAGCACTAAGCAGCGTAAACTAAAAACAATCCTGTCAATATTGCCTTTCGAAGCGTTTCAAAGCAATCAGTAAATCAAACGATAGCAAAAAACTATCTATACACAAAGACCCGCTGAAAGAGGGGCATGGGGGGAATACCCAGGGGCCCGGCGAGTTTTAGGGGCCCAGACAGAGCTGGCCAATCAACTTTTGAAAATATTATTATCAGCACGATGGGGGGAGGCGTGACAGCCCTGCCCAGGGGCCCGAAATTTCTGTCGGTGGGCCTGGATGCACATTTAAAAAGCCAATAAAACCTGTTTTACGACATGAATCAAACATGAGCCTGCCATTTGGCGATACACGTAAACCAGCTATGTATGTCTTCGCATTGCTCTGTACCAATATGTATGTACATTGTGAGACATTGTGATACATTGTGGTACATTCTGTTACATTGTGAAACGTTGTTGAAATCGTGGGTATATTGTGTTACATTGTAGTACATTGTGGATTATGTGGTACATTGTGGTGCATTGTGAGACATTGTGAGACATTGTGGGACATTCTGATACATTGTGGTACATTCTGTTACATTGTGAAATGTTGTTGAAATCGTGGGATATTCTGTTACATTGTATAGTACATTGTGGGACATTGTGGTACAATGTGGGACATTCTGGTACATTCTGTTTCATTGTGGTACATTGTGGTACATTGTGGGACATTCTGGTACATTCTGTTTCATTGTGGTACATTGTGTGACATTGTGGTACATTGTGGGGCATTCTGGTACATTATGTTTCATTGTGGTACATTGTGGTACATTGCGGTACATTGTGGTACATTGTGGTACATTGTGGTACATTGTGGGACATTCTGGTACATTCTCTCAATGCCACCTAATCCATCGATTAAATAGCCAACAGGCAACTTAAATGAACCATTGACGGCAACAATCATAAACGTTAGGCTCTCTTTTTGCCAATGGCATTGTGTCATCATCTAGATGTTTATTGCATATCACAACAGCACTGCTTTACAGCAATAGTATTAAGCACAAACAAATTAACTAATTAGCATTATTATTATAGTGACTAACTGATGAAGCAATATCCCGTTTTCTTGTCGTCGTTGTGTACAACCGTAAGCCAAACAAGAGGGCATTTATTACTTTTTAAAAAAATTATAACACAGTGTTTTATAACGTTCAAAATAGTACAATAATATAACATACACACTACACAGCTACCAATGTTTTGAGTCGAACATGGCGGCGATAGGCAACGCCCACTGGTTTCAGCCTAGTGACGTCATGCCGCCTCCAGTAAATTCAATCACCTTGGCACCGACTATACTCTCGTGAACTTTTTTATTTACTGCTGTGATCTAATTAAGGACAAAAAAGAGATTGTTTGTTTGTTTTACATAAGTGAAAAGACAGGCAGAAAGGCAGGCGGTTCTCGAATGGATATAATTATAGTTCCCTAACCCTAAACCTAGGCATAAAAAAGGATTGTTTTGGTTGGCACAACCCTCTGCCGCCTTTACTTCCCCCAACTTAAAGTCAGGTACCCATTTAAAGTTGGGCGGACTTGTGTGACGAATTTCACCTGGGAAAATTCCAAAGGTTCCCACCGAGGATCGAACCCCAGGACTCTCAGATCGACAGTCGAGTATCTACACCACTCGGCCGCCCCCCCCTCCCATATAAATATAGAGGCAAAAGGGACTAAGCAGCAAATAACTTTACATCCATTTTTTTTTTCTTCTTCAACGTAATGCAGCACGACGACGGTCTCTTCTGGATTTTCTGTGAGCGAGTACTTCAACACTTTCAACTGCGTCACACAAAAAAATTGTCTGTTATCCTCCAGGTGGCTCTCGTCAAACCTCAGACGAACGGTTGCGCCCAGTTCAACCTCGTGAGTATCCGCAATCAGCCGTACCGGCCTATCTGGAAAGCATAAAGAGACCATGCACCGTTTTGAAACACTGGCCAGATTTTTTTAAATTTTTACACCAAAATCACAGCCGTGATATCTTGAAGGAAAACAATAATATTAAATTTGCAGGGTCAAGCCGTTAGGTGAAATAATGAGGCTTTTTATTACTTCCGAGAAAAGGTAATATAGGTGGGCCCAAGACAATTTTATGTTGAGGCCCGTAGGCAAGGATCATTGAGGGGGGGCATAGGTAAAGGTAATTTAGGGGCAGTATACAAAGCACTGTTCAGACTGCTGCATACAATTATTGGCGGAAAGGGGGGGGGGGTGATACCGTTGTATAATTTTAGACCGGTCCTCCCCCGTCCATTAGCGATATCCACACCCACCCCCCCCCACCCCATCCCAAGGCGACTAGGCGCAAAAAAAGGCATATGAATCAATCACAAATTATTGCTGCATTATTGCTCAGTAACACTGAGAAGTCAATATAAGTGGGATGTTAAATTATCGCTGCCTTGTGCCTAAAACGGAAGGAATAAAGGGGGGGTGAATATTGGGGTTTTTAAGATATGGGGGGGGGATGTTTTGTTTTTGGGGGTATGGGGGGATGGTGGCGAGAGGGGGGGGGTATTGCTGCATGACCCGGTGTAACACTGAGAGGTCAATACAAGTGGGATGTTAAAAAGACTAATTCAGTGGCCTACATCAGGGGGTGGGCAAACGTTTTGAGTCACGGGGCCACATTGTGTTCGTAAAATTTGACCGGCGGGCCGGGCCAAGAGTAAATACATGAATACTTGACATGAACTACTTGACATGAACTACTTGACATGAACTACTTGACATGAACTACTTGACATGAACTACTTGACATGAACTACTTGACATGAACGATTATAGATTTAAGGTAAATGTAATAATTTAATATGAACTGCTAAAGATCTATGGTAAATGTAATAACATAATATGAACTGCTATAGATCTAAGGTAAATGTAATAAACTAATATGAACTGCTATAGATCTATCGTAAATGTAATAACCTAATATGAACTGCGATAGATCTAAGGTAAATGTAATAACCTAATAGGCTAGTTTTATGCTACACTCTATAACGAGTGGCGAGCTGGATGAAACGGTCCGACCGGCTGGATGAAACGGTCCGACCGGCCGGATGAAACGGTCCGACCGGCTGGATGTAACGGTCCGACCGGCCGGATGAAACGGTCCGACCGGCTGGATGAAACGGTCCGACTGGCCGGATGAAACGGTCCGACTGGCTGGATTTGGCCACCGATGGCCCATGTTTGGTCTAGTTCATAGAAACATTTATATAGATTTTAATGAATTAAAAAAAAAGCGTGATTATTTTAGATGCAAACCGGAAATGGTTTCACCATTCAACAAATGACTTTGAAAGAGCCAACAAAATATTTTAATGTAATAATTACTGATAGATGTGTTTACATTACATACGCAAACCTTTTGAGTTGGCGTTTGCAGCTATCATCCTGTTCAACAACAAGGCGAACATACAGATGATTTTAAACATCTTGATTTTTCCTGTCCCATCAGTGAGACGACAGGATGTCAATTCAATGTCTTCCGGAACTATTTCCAGAGAAATATTTCGAAGCACTTCCACTATGAGGCTTAGACAGAGGAAGAAGTAATGATATAGTTAATAAAGAAGTACAGTAACGTTATAAATTTCGTGCAGTAAAGTTCATTGCTATTTACATGGCCATATAATAGTGACTATTAAAAAAAGCCGACATTAGTGTTAATTTACTTTTTTTAAACAGTATATCACCTAAGTACTTGTAATATTGATAAACATTAATACAATAACACAGATATGACGAGTTTGGGAAAGGGCATTTTGGATTACGCGCAGTCGGTATCATTTATATTATGTGCACAGAGTTATAAATAGAACCGTTATTAATATCAATAAAAGTTGGTTTATTTTTTTAATTACAGAATATGTTCTGTAGTTTGATTGTTATTGGCTTGTATGCAATCATAATTACGACGGAAATGCCGACTTTCGCACATTTTATTATTTGTTCGGATATAATATGAAGCAGAATAATTATTTTCATTATGTATTTCGGATGTTTGTTGAAGCAACCTACATTTCATCTGTCATAACCTACATTTCATCTGTCACAACTTACATTTTATCTGTCACAACCTTCATTTCATCTGTCACAACCTACATTTCGTCTGTAACAACCTACATATCATCCATCACAACCTAATTTCACCTGTCACAGCCTACATTTCGTCTGTCACAACCTACTTGTTTTATTAATATCTAGTTGCTGATAAACATTAATGATAAAAAAAACTCTATTGTGCCTAAAATTACATTTTTCGTATTTACATCTTAGAGTATCTTAGACGACTTCAGTGGTTTGTACACTTTAAGGGGGGGGGTAATGAGCCGAAACACATTTTAAAAAGATAATTACCTCCCTTGCCCGTGGAAATAAAGACATTAAAAACGTAATTTTAGTCACGAATACATTAGCAACCCCCCCTCCCCCCAATCACCCTAATATAAATTAAGCAGATTAAGTATCGCAAATTTAAAAAAAGATACATCAAGAAAATCTGCCATATTTAAGTTATTGTTCTTTGTGTATCCATATTTCATTGCTACACTTTTTTAAAAAAGACTTTGAAGTAAAAAATGGCGCCTTTTTTTTAGTCACTGTAAGAGGATTTTTAAAAATTGCATTATAAAAAAAATATTTTATAAAAAACAACGTTTTTCTTGCGTACTAAAAAGCAGAAAATAATTTCTTAATAAATTGGTAACATGGTAATAGCAAAAGACTTTATAAGAGCTTCTGATTTTTATAAAAACGAAAAACGTTGGGCGCATGTGCTTACTATGTGGATGTTTGTATTACAGTATTAGAATCATCAAATGTTAACAATTAAATCCCAAAAGAATTATTACAGAAGGTTTTCGAAATATCAAGATATTGCAGATCATTTATTTTATTTTAGAACTTAGTCTAGATAACAAAATACATATGAGTATGTAAAATTAATTCTAGTGTTGTATAACATGCGCCCAACGTTTTTCGTGAAGTTAAGAAAAACGATGTAAAATAGTGAATCGCTTTCTGTGCCCATCCGCTCACATATTGATTGTATCAGTGCTTTTTTTTTGTAAAAAAAAAATAGGTGCCGGTACTCAGTGATGGATTGCATACCATTACATTTTACAGGATTTTGTATTAAAGGTCATCTTAATTGGCGCTTGGATCCATCTCGCACTGACAGTACTGTGGACATCGTGAGCTACATGCAGTAGGTCCTGAGGATCATTCTTGTGCTTGATATATAGGGGCAACACAGTGGCGTCACTAGGGGGGTGGGGGGCACACTGGAAGACACCAGCATAGGAGTGACACCAAAAATGAACAATTCTATAGGAGAAAGAATTCGGTCTTGTCGGATTTTATAATCGAGCATAGTTAAAAACATTAGCAGTAACACAGGGCGCCACCATGCAGAGCGCCTGGAGCTTAGAAATATGGATTTTAAATTTAAAGCTACCCAGATCGATCATGAGTTATTGGCATTGCTTCGCCCGTCCTTAAACTCAATCTGGGCCCGCAACTCAAAAAGTATGCTCACCCCCGGCGCCCCCGGACTAGTGCTACGTTCTGGATGTGACCTTGAGCAAGTAAAATGAATCATACATTTACTGCGACCTAAGTATATTTTCTCAACAAGTATTTATCATTTGTATGTTTATGCCTATTGATTCTCGTTGAAGTCTATAAAATATAAATAAAATAATCATAAAATGTATATTTAGCGCGACCATTAGTTAGCGACGATTTAGCTTCTGGGTTTTAGCAGGAGTGAGTCACGTGATGCTCTAATGAAATACGGAAGTAGTTTTAATGGTAAACATAAAAATGACAGAATTAATGTAATTTGTATAGGAATCGTATTAATAACTTCACGTAAAGCTTGATGAATATTTGTATGTTCTTAACAGTACCCCGTTGGATAAACTAAAACGTAATTATTTAGTACTAAAAAATAGGCATTTTTTGTCTATATATTTTAATTTAATTAATATTTTGTATATCATTTTTTTTAAAGATCTGACATCTGATTTGATTTAAATTTAGTTAAATTAGACCTTTGTTAGTTTGTATTCTAACATACAACACCATATTATCGCTCATAAAATAATAATTCTTTGTTTTCATTTTATAATTATTTGCACACATAATGATGATATTATTTTTAGGTAATAATTCTCCTCGGCATGATAGTTATAATGTCTGGTGGAAAGCATGTTTTGTATGTTATGACAGTAGGTTGCAAATATATGTGTATCTTTTTTGACATAAATTAATTTTCATAATCTGTGAAATAATTTTATTACGAAATATTTTCTTATCTTGTTCTTCTAAACTCTTTCAGGCTAAAATGAGCATATGGAAGGAGCGAGGCATTATTTACAAAGTTGGCTTTCTGGGAGTCGTAATAGGCTCTCTTATGTTTATCGTTGGTTTCTGTTCACCAGCCTGGGCCGAGTTTCAATTCATCTGGTCTGATTTTCATAAACAAAGCATGGGACTTTGGCAGACTTGCTCTGGGGACCTAACTGTCTGTGCTATGTCAGTCAGTAATGACAACCTGGGTATGAAAACTTTTTTTTTTATACATACACATTTTATTACAAAATTTTGTGCTTATACTTGTCTGACTTATATATATATATTAAAAAAATCAAAACTTTTATTTGACACTGTCATCTTTTATTTTTTTTTTTTAATTTTTATTTTTGTTTTCGAATTTTTCTGTTTGTTTTAACATTATTTTATTTACATTATCACTTATTGTCGTTATTAAAGATTTTTTTTTTTAATTATACCTTAAAGTGTTTTCACGAAATCTACAGATCTGCACAAAATCTACAGGTCTGCACATTTAAAAAAAAAAAAATTAATATTACTGAGAGTGGTTTGACATATTCAAATGACACACACACACACCCTGTTCTTTTTTCTTCATTCTTATTAGACCAATGAATTCTTGTTTTTTATATATCATTTTTAGAAAAAGTATTACATTTTTGTTAATAGATTTTTAAATCTCACATTACTTCCATATTTTATTAGAAATTTAGATAGAAAGTCCAGTTTAAAACATAAATTAAAATAAAACATGCTTTTTCCCATTTTAATTTTGTTTAGGTTGGTTAAAAGCCGTCCGAGCACTTGAGTGCATATCCATGTTCTTTGCTGTGGCCTCCTGCATCAGTGGCTTATACAGCAATTTTATTTTGAAAGCTCAGCTGATGCCAGAATTCTTCAATAAAAATATGGAGACGTCAGCCATAGTGTCTGGTAAGAGTTATATTTTTTGAATAGCTCCTAATAATATCAAATAGGCAATTACATTCACTTATTTTTTAATTAGGCAATTACATTCACTTATTTTTTAAATAGGCAATTAGCTGAAGTTTTGTTTGAAGATGTTCAATATGTACATGTCCTTGGAAAAAAA
The DNA here is from genome assembly GCA_021962125.1 of Bulinus truncatus. Classification (NCBI taxonomy): domain Eukaryota; kingdom Metazoa; phylum Mollusca; class Gastropoda; family Planorbidae; genus Bulinus; species Bulinus truncatus. Next base: position 33,124,718 of record JAGDYQ010000001.1, on the reverse strand, counting down.
AAAGCTTGTGTGTATTGGCTTTTAGCTCCACCTCTGACTTGAGTAAACTCTGTCAGTTGAACACATATCAGGGTTCTCTTTACTTTGGGGGGGCCTCTTTTGTTATTAAAGGATCTAGTAATTGTCAAGAGTGTGTGATCCAGTTGGTGGACATTGGAGGGGTCTATGACTGGCCGTGAACAGCCTTTCCTCTTTATCACATTCTATATACTGCAGTAAAATGAAAAAAAAAAATCTCTGCATGTTGTTCCTTACTTGCTAGTGCTTTCCTTAATGGATGTCAGGTTGCCGTTAAAGTTGTTTAGTAGAACATTGTACTCTCTTCTGTACGATCTGTCTGTCTATTTCTCATTATTAAAGAAAATATTGGATTCAGTTAATTATTAATTGGAGACTATTTATGATATTGCTAAAACTAGCTTCAGCTAAGTGGTCCAAAGGCACAATCATTCAGATTAAATGTACAGCGCCATTTATATTTGCAAATTGTGTTTTATTCTTGATAGTATAACAAAAATACAAATTGGTTAAAAATTCTAAAATCTTTTTAGTGTATAGCCATGTTAAGAGCAATATTGACACCTGTTCAAACATGTAGGCTGGGGTCGCTATGACACCACAAACCTGCTTACACATTTTTAGTATTATATGTTTCAAATTTTTTTTTTTTTTACCAATTTTCAGTTGTGTTTGGATGCTTTGGGCTAATTATATTCGCCACTCAAATTCAAAATTACTACCCTGAAAGGATTGGCCAGGTTTCATGGAGTTTTATCCTGGTGTGTACATCCAATGCTGTCACCGGGATCAGTGCATTTTTCATGTTAATATCACACAAGCTTCATGTGATGGCTCTGCAGGACCAGTTTGTTCACCGCCAGCTCCGTGGGCCGTATTGTTCCCACCTGCAGGTTTCGGACTACAGCATAGACAACCAGAGCCGGATCTTTGTGGCTTCATCTGACGGGCTTCTTGATATGGTTCCCCCGCCGTATGAAACTGTTGTCAACTGCACCCCGCAGAATGAAACTCCTCCTCCGCCATATTCAGAACTGGAAAAGTCAAATTCATAAAAAAAAAGTCAATAACAGGTCTACCGATATTGATTTTTTTATACATAATTTTTACACCCAAAGAATACAAATATCTTTGTTGAAACCAAGAAATATTCTGTTATGAATTTGTTCCTTAATTTAATCAACAAAATTAAAAATGAAAACCCCGACCCCCCCCCCCTCTGAATTTGTTGTATCATGTGAGAGATTCAAGGATGGGTGCTTGATCAAATATGATATTATTTCTATGCCTTGTTTAGTATGTCCCTCACAAGTTGCGTTACACATTTTAACCAAAGTATATTTCATTTCTGCAGCTTTGACCTTACCTTTTTTTTTTCCCTCCGTGTTCGTCATATGAGAGTTTAATTTTTATTCTTTTATTTTTGTCATTGTCCAGTAAATTAAGAGTTACATTTTTTTTATTTGACGGTTTTGTAACATAAAGAATGTTTTTGTTTTATGGTCTTTGTATGAATTTTTAAAATTTATTATGGTTTACTTTTTTCATTTTCTTGTTTTTTATTATGAGAAAATGCTCCAGTGACAAATTTAATCAGTTCATAATGTAAGAACATTTATGTATATAGTTTGTATCAAACATACTGAAAAAAGATTAACTGATGTTCCTCTTTTTTTTTTTTTGCATGACGTCAAAATATTAATATATTTGACTGATTTGAAAAAAAAAATTGGTGTTATGAAAGGGAGTTTCCCACTGATAGGAAAAAAAGGCTCTTCACTTTATTGGTTTTGTTATGGACATTTATACTTCAGGGTTTGACATAAAAAGTCGACTAGTCTTGCTATAGCTATTTATTTCATTCAGTCTGTTTGTTGTAAGTTGTACCTAATACCTCTTTATTTGTTGCTGTAAAAAGTATTGTTGATTTAAGATGATACTCTAAACCCAGAACATTAAAGTACAAAATTAAAACACTTTTTAACTCAGGTTGTCTGGAATATTTTAGAACAGCTAGTATCTGGATCATTTTTTCATAGAAATTATTAATGTGATGACTACAAAACCAATGTTGTTGACATTTTGTTTGCCTATATACATGTGCTATATCAAAATACCACTGCTTGAATCTATCTTTCAAAATCAGTTGTTTTGCTTAGCCAGGTATTAGTAGAAGTGCCACCAGATGGCTCATTTCAAAATTCATTACTCTTGGAAAGATTTTTTTAGCAGATAAGTAATCCAGGTAATAAGCAACACAAATACATAACAAAGGTATTTTTACTGTAATAAAAACACATTCATTGTGAAAAAATAATCATAAATTAGCTTTAGTCCTTTTTAAACTGAAATCACACTGAACGGTGAACTTACGTAGAAATTGTTTAAATGCTGAATTCGATTTGCAATCAAGAAGTTTATTTTCACCTGTAGTAAATAAATTAAAGATAATTTATTGCAACTCTCATTTAGAATTATTTTCCAACATAATTTATTGCAACTGTCATTTAGAATTATTTTTACCAGGGGTAATGATTTTTCTTGACTCTTTTTTTTACTCCACCATTTTTTGTACAATCTGGTTAGAAATGTTGTGAAAAACTGACTTGATGCTATAAATATAATGTTGCTAATATCATTTTCAAAAAAACATTTCTTGAAAATTTTATATTTATGCCTATAAATTAATATATACATTTTTTTTTTTTATGATAAGTGATATTGATTCTGAGCATTAGTGCAAATCACAATAGATTCTTCACTATATCCGACTTAGTTGAAAAATAATTATCCATAATTAACGAGGGCTTGAGATAATTAGAGAGTACAGATGGAGTTCCTAGGAAATGATTTTTAAAGTCTGGCCAGTTTGACCTTTGCAGTTTCTGTCATGCTGTTCCACCTCGTTAGCTCAGAAAGTTAAGATACTACAGTAGAATGTAATTCTGAATGCAATAATTCAAAATTTTTTAATTTTAGAATTTTACTAAAATGATAATTCTATAGTTTTACATTCTGAGTCAGAACTGTTTTTTTTTTTTTTTATAAAAAAATGTTTTGTTTATAATACTGGCTAAAGTTTTTTATAACTGTGATACAAGTCCTGTTTGTTAAACATCTCCATGAGCACAGGGTTTTTTCTTTTCCGGTGTCATACAGAGTGTAAGTTGATAGTATGTGACTGCCCCATGGTGACTGGACGCACTTGATATGTTGCTTTATATATGTACAGTAAAATTTATTTTCTTACACTGAATCACTTTTAAAAAAATTATTGCTTGATATTTTTAATAAAAATATAAATTTAATTATAACCCTGTGTAGAGAAAAATATTAAAATAGGTACTCATTTGTTTTTTAGTAAAAAAAAATACCTTATTTAATTTACAAAATTAATACGTGCATTGATTAAAACAGTTGCAAAAAGTGAAATATATGTCAATCTCTTAAACCTAAGAGTGATTCCCCTTAACATTAACTGGATGAGTCCTAATATCTGCTAAAATGACCCATTTGCTTTTAAAAGTAGATAAACTTCATGTAAACGTTTAATAGAGATTTCCTTTAAGTTGCTTGTTGTTATATTTTTTTTTAAGAATTCAATTTGATTCAGTTCTGAAAAATTTAATTTACTACCAGCTTTTTTGTATTAACATTGTAATAAAATTTTTGTTTTTCATTTAATTAGGTATTTCTAAGAAAGAAGAAAAAAAATATACATTTTTGTTCATTCTTGCTGGCTGCTTAAAACTACCTACCTTTTTGTTGTTAATTTAACTTGATAATGTTAGTCTTTGTTATGGCATTTTGTTATACACTGTAAAATTTTGATTTTCAGAAGTAGAATGAAGGATGTGATGGTTTAAAACTGAAGATTTACATTCCTTTTCTACATACATTTTACAAAAGTCATTGTTGCAATTTTTATATTTCTCTGGTTCAAATCTCAAGTGAAGCTTTTTAAATGCCAGCTTTATTAGTGCTATTTTTTTTCCTTTATTAAATTAATTATAATTTTATTTTTTATGCAATACTTTATGATGACATATCATGTGTCTGTTTTCATTTTCGATGGATGTTCATTTTTAAAAGTAGTTCTCCATATGATTTTTTTTCTTTTTTATGCTCGTTATTACAAAAATTATCTTATGCTGTCATGAAGGTAATAATTTTAAAATCATACTTGAACAGTTAAACTCACAAACCTGTATTAACAATATTTTATATTTAGTATTGAACGTTGATCTGTATATTTCCTTTATAGCATGTAAATTTATTAAAGAGAAAATTTCTGTAGATTGCTTTATTGTTTTCATTTTTTACATAACCCCATGGATCAAAAATATTGCAAATGAATTTATTCTGTAATTAAACAATAAGTTTTTTTTTATTAAATGACTAAAATTGAAAATTCTTATGAAAAAGTCCAAAAGAAAAACTTTTCTGTAAAAAATAAAAATCTCTAAAATATCACATTGTGAGGTCATTACAAAACTTAAGTTAGACTGAATTCAAAAGACGAATGCCTATACAAATAAAGCATGGTGAGTGAGACCAGTTCTGGGAGAGAACCACCATCGGCTCAGTAGTGATCACACAAAACAAATGTTATCATCCATACTGAAAGACCTATCTCTATAAAATATTTGTAATATTTCACTTCTTATGATCATCTATAACTGAAATGTGAATACAAATTTTGCTTGTCTTGCCAAACACTCATAAGCCAAGTTACCATAAGTTGAGGTTTTTAATACAATTCTTCTTGTTAAGGACCCAATGATATTTTTTTTGGTTATGTCCAGAGAAAAATTATCAGTTATAATATTCCTAAGTAAATTTTCAAAGATAAGTGTTATTTTACAGAAAATACAGAACTCAACAGTAATTAAAATTAAAAATTTCAATCTCAAGTGATATAGCCATGTTTATTTTAGCCATAAATCACATGTAAAAAATCAAGAACAACAAACAAACAAGTACATGTATAATTATAAACCAGAGTCAATCATTTACTGGTCCATTTGGAGAGATCCCTGTTTGAGTGTCGGATGTGAATGTACGCTTTTATATACAATTTTGTAGAATGGAATGAAGCTGCAAATCAAAATGAAACAGAATAAAATTAGAGCACATACAAAAATTAAAATGTACATTTTATAAAAAAGCTATCATCATGAGAGTTGGGTTAATATTTATTTATCACATATCATATTATCACGTAGAGAATGGTGCCTAGCAATATTCTACTAAATCTTTAAAAAAAAGTCAAGTAATGATAGCAAAAAGAGAGTGAATAACATTACTGTGTTGTCCAACCATCTGAAAACATGTTTATGGTTCTATCACTAAGTCATGTAATGTACTGAATGTTTATGGTTCTATAACCAAGTCATGTAATGTATTTAATGTTTATGGCTTTATCACTAAGTCATGTAGTATATCGAACACAAATTATACTTGTTGAATTAAAACAGCAGCCAACAAGTAATGTAGTGTATCGAACACAAGTTAAACTTGTTGAATTAAAACAGCAGCCAACAAGTCATGTAGTGTATCGAACACAAGTTAAACTTGTTGAATTAAAACAGCAGCCAACAAGTCATGTAGTGTATCGAACACAAGTTAAACTTGTTGAATTAAAACAGCAGCCAACAAGCAAATTTTTTTTTTTTAAATTAGCTGTAAAGACTTTTAAATGGATTTAAAAAACAAAGAATAATTACTTGTTCATCATGATTCACAGACGTAGAATCAAACTTGCTAACTTCACTCTGTAACTGTTTATTTAACCTGAAATTAATCAACAATGCATATTTGAAACATCAATAAGCGAAATGGAACAGTAATCGAATAAATTTGGTAACTATTTATTGATGCTTTTAAAGTTATCAGCTATTAATATCTGTGACATAAATCAACTACACAGGGTACATGTATAAAAGAGTACATGTATTATTTAAAACATTTCACACCTTTCCTCTTTCTTGAGTGTGGTATTTAACTTGGCCTCCAGTTTGTCTAATCTGTTTTTTTCTGCTAGCAGTGCCACCTGTTGGGGAAAAAAATGACAGCTATTCATTCAGTTACTGCATAGCCAACAATTCTGATAGCTTATTCTCTCACTTTCTGCTCCAACAATGCCATTAACAATGACCTTTTAAGAGTTTTATTTACAAGGAAATTCTGATTTTACTTAGTCTGGATATGCAGCGTCCTTATAGTCTACTGTACTCTTACTTTTTATAAAGCATGCGCTGAAGTGTTTTTTAACAATCAGACTTCATTGGCTATTTGATTAATATAACGAAGATAAACAAATGGACTTTATGAAATAAAAAATATTCTGTCCAATTATTTTGGCAATTTTGGGCATTGGGACAGATAAGTGATTGGTGCAAAATATTTTCATACAGATTATAAAACATGGATCAAACATGCATCGCAAACATAGAGAATAGTGCCTAGCAATATTCTACTAAACCTTAAAAAAAAATTCAAGTAATGAGAGCATAAAGATAGTGAATAACATTGCTACCTCTGTAGATTTAATGGCCTTGATATCTGTCAACTTTTCAGCTGGCATCTTTATGGACTTAATTTCACGCAAAAAGCTGTTAGAAATAAGAAATAAAAAAAAACAATTAGGAACAAAGTACATTTACAATGATGGAGATATTAGCAATCCAAATAAGTCTTACGTTTCAAACAGGACAGTATAGAATATAAAAATGTAAATATCCATTAAAAAATTCATATTACATCATGTTAGGTGAATTTATTAATGTAATTACAATATATTTAGTTTTACATATTGTAATATGAGTGTATGTGGCTAGTTCCTTCAGCCTAGAGGCCATTGGGGAAGATGAAGTGTAGAATTTATTTGCTTCTGTAACCACAACATATGAAGGGATTGTGTGGTTAGCACAACACCCAGTTGCTTTCACTTCCCTAACAAATTTCAGGTATCCATTTTTACTCAAAATTTCCCCTGAAAAAATTCCCTTGTCCTCGCCAAGGATCAAACCCGGGACTCAGGTCAAGTGCTCTATTTAATATTAAATGCTGAACATGTTTTTAAAATTTTTTTGTTCTATCTCAGTCAGATATTTTAATGTAAAAATAATTCCCCTTTTTGAAAAAAATTTTGCTTTACAGGACACTTATTTGGATGAGAATGAGGGTAGGAACACAGGATAAAAAACACCAAAACCTCACATAAGTCATCTGAAATTATACCAATAAAATATTAAAATATATAAAGTAGACTAATATTATAATTAATAAAGAAATTGTAAAGACCGATATTTATTAATGTTGTAATTCTCCTGAAAGCATGGTCGTTCTTTTGATAGAATCACGACTGCGCTATTTGTCATCTTGACAAGTGCGGTGCCGGACAGTAAGGGAACAACATAAGTAGACTGAAATAGATGGGGCTAAATAATTTTACGAATGGGGGAGAAATTTGTATTGTATATTAGCCAAAAATTAACAACAGCTATTGTTTATCACATAATATAAATTGCATCTTGGTCACCTATGTTTGGGAAGGGAGGGGATAAAATATTGTGTAGGTCCTATAATACAATTTTATATACTTATTCTAAAAAAGGAGTTTGTTATCTTTATATGTGTTGCTGTGTGCGTCTTAAAAACTTTTGTATTCTTTGCATCTATAACCGATACTGTTAGATTTACAAAAAAAAAAAACATGGCAAATTATAACCCTACAGCTGCTACTGCAGTTTTAGATAAAATCTAGCACCTTTTACTAACTTATAGCCATATCCCAGATAAGGTGACCCCTTTGAAAAATAAATTATTCCACCAAGAGCTAAATTTTAATATTCTGAACATTCAATTTCTTTTTATTAACCCTAGTACCGAGTCTCCCCCTCTCCAATCTTAATAACAATGCCACCCAGTACATGTATGGGTATTTTAGTTATGCCTATGCCATCTATTCTGTTTGTTACTTTAGACTTCTATTATTATAATATTATTAAGGCACTTGTTACGGGACCATACGGATGGTCTCCGTATTTTTTTACTTTGGGTACCATCCATAGATAATATTGCTCCACACCCTAACCCTAATACTGAAAAAAAAAAATTTATATGTCATGTTCCTTATACCCTAATATAATGGTTTTGTATGGTCCCGTAACAAGTGCGTTTTAATTTAATTAATATAACATTTTACTATTCAAAGACTATTGTACATTTTCATACGTTGTTCGTATTTTCTTGTGTATACGTAACACTTCTTTGTTTCCAGATTTCGAATAACGAGTTAATGCCTCTTCCAAAAGAGACAATACAAAATTTAAAAAATCTCGTTGAATTGTTTTCCATTTTGAAGTTTGAGCCTGTGATATTCTTCTCGTTTTTACGGTGGACAGTCTAGAATTAACATTACTGGAGCGATTTTTTTCTGAACTCGAATGACTAAACTTGGGCCTGCTTGACTTATTTTGTACGTTGTCCTTTTTTGAAGATGGCTTCTTTGGAGACAACTTATATTTTGCCATGACAGAATGTTATATTTATAATTACCGCTACGCTACATTAACTTTTTTTCTCTTGTTGATATTTTTTCGTAAATATGTACAGATTTTTCTGCATTTACATGGAGAGATCATTTCACCTGTCTTTGAAAAGAAAAGTGTGTTTTATTTTTTTTAACTCAACTGGATTGAACAAGTTTTCTACTTATTTCATTTATGTATTGTTTTCTGATTTCATGCTATTTACAATTATTTCTAATTTAAAAAAAATGCATCAATCACAAGACTTTAAAAATTAAGGGATAACTGTTAGGCAACACAGAGGCATAAAAAGATTTGTGTGCTTACGTGGTATTTTTTCTTTTTATTTAACATAGCCTATATATTTTTCTGCCGTTTCACCACCCTATCCACCCCATTATTTAGAACCAATCATAGAGTTTTAGTACTTTATCTATGGAGCGAACACGCTAATTTATTTAAAAACAAACAAAGAAAACGAAAATCATTTTAAATTATGCATTACTTCAAATAAACGAATAGATAAATACAGTTTAATGGGTATTTTAACATTTTGCTGAATCGATATAATAAAATGCATATCACACGAGCTTTAGTAGATTTTAAAAGTAGCCAAAAATCCAGCCAAAATCGACAAAAATTAGCAAGGAATACGCCTACCTGGCTACACAGGTGGCTTCGGTGAAATTATCTGACGTTGACCGGTCCACGGTGAGAAAAAGGTTGGGGTCCACTGGTTTAGATCTTCTGGATATTGATCTGCCAATGATTTTAATTTTTCTTTCAGCATATACACAGAAATGGTTAAATAATTCCAAAATGAGAATAAAAAAATCAACAAGAATCGCACACTTATTGGTTTTAAGCTTTCCACCCTTTACATACACTTTCATAATGGGTGGGGGGGGGGGTCTGACGACTTTTTTTTTTAGGGTAGGGCCCAATTCTAGATACCTTCCCTCTACTTCTGGATCATCCTTTGGATAATAAGGCGAATGAAGCCAGCACTACATCCAGGGCTTCATATCATATAGGGCACCCACTGTAAAAGGGCCCTCTTCCAGTACCAATATTCTTAATCAAAATATCAGGGCCCCGATATAGGGCACGCGGGTCACAGTCGGCACGCAGAGCCACATCAGTGGGCACGAGACTAAAATATCACTTCCTTTAATTTTAATTGGAGTGTTGACACTTCGCTATAAATTAGTGGCTTTTTGGTTGAATTTTGGGCACACGGCCCCAAGAAGGTTCGCCACCACCATGAGCGGATTTAGGGGAGGGGCCGGGGAGGCCATGCCCCCCCCCGTTACCGCAAGTTTAGGTAAATTATCGAAATATTTTGTGTTCTAAGACCAATTTTCAACAATGAAAACAGTTTTGCCCCCCCCCCCCGGTCAAAGTTGTCTAGATCCGCCCCTGGCCACCACTGGCTTAGTTGGGCATGCGGCCCCCAAAAAAGGTTCGCCACCACTGATCTAGGAACTGGGTATCAGTGACGCCACTGCTGGGTTTGAAATTGTTAACTAAGTAAAAAAAAAATTATTATAACTACTTTTAAGACTCAACATAACGACTGAAAAACAAACACCAGAATATCGAACACACACACTTTCTTTTTTTATAATTTCTGTCAATTTATTTTATTGGTTATAATGAGATGCATCTTCATCGACATCGCTAATGTGACGGATGCAAATTAATCAATAAATTATGAAGTAACTGCCATTGATTTTCTTAATTAAGCACAAACAATAAATAAATAATAAATAAATAGATAAATAAACAAAACTACGTTACTGAAAGAGCCACATTGATATTGCCAATAGTTTCAAACTGATTTTTTTTTATAATAAATAAATACATAATGTGAAAGCCCAGTTAAGCTGGTGGCCTTGTTGGCGTTAATGAAATGGTTAAATAAAAACGACATTGTAAAACAGGAGGGAAAAAATCTGGTCGTTTCCATGACATCATCGCCATTGTGTCATTCAACATTTGATGGCCGGAAAGGGAGGAATGAAAACTAAGATTAGCAACATCTGGAGGAAATAATAAAAAAAAAAATAAAAATCAAACATCGTACAACTGTATAAAAAACGAGATGAAAGTAAGCCTAAAAATTGAAAAAAAAAACCCAAGTAAATATGAAAAAGAAATATGTTTAGAAGCGCCATTTGGAGTAGCCTACGGCTTGGTGGGGCAAGGGGGAATGGGCGTAGGACGGATGGCCGAACGAAGTAGATGCTCAACTTTTGACATGAGACTCCTGGGTTCGATCCTCGTTGAGAACCAAGGGAATTTTGCCAGGTCGTAATGAAAGTTGGTTCAGGTCCCACAAGTCCACCCAGCTTTAAACGGGTACCTGACTTAAGTAGGGGAAATAAAGGCGGCTGGACAGAGGCGTGCCTAGGGTGGGGAAAGGAGGTTGGGGTCAAAAGTCGCCCCGGGCCCCAGCTTGAAGGGGCCCCAAATGTTTTTTTACATGCATAGGGTCTATAATGGGGTCTATAATGTATAGGGTCTATAATGGGGGTCTATACATGTATAGGGTCTTTAATGGGGTCTACACATTATAGGGTCTATAATGTTTTTTTTACATGTATAGGGGTCTATAATGGGGTCTATACATGTATAGGGTCTATAATGGGGTCTATACATGTATAGGGTCTATAATGGGGTCTATACATCTATATGATCTTTAATGGGGTCTATACATCTATATGATCTTTAATGGGGTCTATGCATGTATAGGGTCTTTAATGGGGTCTATACATGTATAGGGTCTATAATGGGGTCTATACATCTATATAGTCTATAATGGGGTCTATAGATGAAGCAGTCGAACTAAACAGAAATAGGTGCGGAAAAAAAACAAAGATCCTGTTGTATATAGCACTAGAGTTGTTTTGAGTAGTTTGGGACCACAATTTTTTTGGGCGCTATGTTTTGCACACATTATTTGCCCCCTCCCCCCCCCCCTTCCCAATCACACTGGCCTATGCCAAGTACTAAAGTATTGGAAATGCCCTTATATATATATTTATATATAAATGCTATCTGGCTAATATTTACACACTAATAAAAACTTACATTTTTTTTTTCGGGTCAGAAATTATTCCGCAGCGAACACGAGAATGGAGGCAACCTGTTCTGTTTCAAGGGTGTGAAAGCTGTGACACCAGGCAAAGTAACCGACCGTCAAGTTACTTCACAGTGTTGTCTGTCCGTGGCAGCAGTGTAACGCATTTCTCCTCGGACGGTTTTATACTGCTGAAGATGACGGGCTTGTGTTTTGGTCAATTACAGAAAGTATGGAACTCTAATTAAACATTTTTTTTATTACCAATATTTTTATACATTCCTGAAAAACTTATTTAATAATAATAATAATAATAGACAAAGAAATTAATTAATATTTGCATTTATTTTGTACTGTGTGTGTGTATGTGTGTGAGTGTGTGTCAGAGTGTGTATGTCTGAGAATTAAGTAAACGAAGGAATGTGTGTGTGTTGGGGGGGTGTCAGTGTGTGTGTGTGAGAGAGAGAGAGAGAGAGAGAGGAGAGAGAGAGAGAGAGGAGAGAGAGAGAGAGAGAGAGAGGAATAAACTCACATGAATTTTTATATCATTTATGAGAAATTAAATATTATAATTAGTGGTAGTGCGATACCAACATTTTTTTTGTGTACCGATTCCATTACACATAAAGTGTCGATACTTGTTGTTCCCGATTCCTATTTTGAGGTATCGTCCGATCCACGGCCGATCGCTAACCGATATGTTGCCATCATTTTTTCTAACATTATAATTGCAAACTGCTGCATTAGATCACACCCAATAAAGGGAGTTGGGTTTGGAGTGGGGGGGGGGGGGGCGAATAGCACTGTCTGTCAATAACTTTAAAAAGTCAACGGTACTGAATTAGGTGCAAAGGTGTTACACAGAAGGGCAACGGTAAAAGTTGATAATCGTGAGACAAAATATGACACAGGTCAGGGGGGACAACTTGACCTTCAAAAGGAATAACTGTCTAAAGGCAGGGGCGGCAACCTTCGATGATAAGTTTTTCAATCGCCTCTGGAATGTCAAAAAAAAAAAATAATAATTCACTACCTAAGTACAGTTGAGTGTGAGACAATTAGTCTGTTAAACACTCGCCTATATAATAAAAAAAAAATTTGCTAAACTACTATGTGACTTTTACTGGGAAATTGTGGTTCCTTCTTATCAGTTTCGCCTTGACCTTGCTTAAACAACGCAAGTTTTGATATATTAATTTTACCACATCGAAATGAATAAGTTCATGAATTTAGTAATTTTATTGTTAAACATTCAGCCTAAACCTAACCAAAATGTTCATTAAAAAAAAATTCGATCTAGTGCTTCATTTATTTTTTTCATTTCAGATGCAGCCGGACGAACTGATCAGGGAGGGCACATCAACGGTCCTGAAGCCCTCCGTTTATTGTCCGGTCAAGATGACGTCACAATCATGACCCAACAACGTAAATAATGCCCGAGTATGTACAAGAAAATCAGTTCATAATGACCTATCGTTGGAGCTGAAATATACTATCATGACCTATCATTGGAGCTCATACTGAAATATACCATCATGACCTATCGTTGGGGCTCATACTGAAACATACCATCATGACCTATCGCATCCCATGACAACTATGTAAAAGGACTTCTAAAAAAAAAAGAATTGTGTACAAAATATTATTGACACAAAGTGTAAAATTTGGAAATGACAACAAAAGCAGCGACAAAACAAAAGCGTAAATTTTTTTATAGATAAGTGCTGCAACTTTTAGTATTTTAACATTGTTATTTTATGACCTGATAAATGATATCAATAACAAATGCTATTGTTATATTCACATTTTTGTTGTCTTTAAAAGTTGACATTAATAATAAATTTATAATCGATATTCGACTAACATGTTATTTGGTTGTGTCTTTAGCCATTATCTTTCACCACAGAATAATATTTATATGCAGTAGAGAGCGCTCCACGGCTAATCAAAAGTTTTCACTCGACCAGGAAGCAGTGCCCGGGTACACAGGGCGAGTATCTCATACGGGACATAGAGTTTAGTTTTATTTAACATTTATTTGATACTAAAAAAATCTTTCGGTATGGCCCCCATACTCCTCAGGCACGGGACGTGGTACGGTCGCACAGTTGCCGGTCCCAAAGGCCTGGACAATCTGAGCACTTGTAAGGGCCCCCATGTCTATTGATTCAACACTTGGGCCACCTCACAGATGTCGCACTTGTTAAAGTTAATTCGGGGCGTTTATTCTACAAGCGTTGACCTTGACAGCCATTTGGCCTCCCTGGGACCCCACATGTAATTCTGCACGGGGCTTCAAAATTTTAACTAGGGCCCCGAAAAAAAAAATTTCTAAGAACGTTGCTTCATTGGCTTACACCACCACACGATTGAAGACAGGTCAATAAATACTGGGTCGTTTCAAAGAAGGGGGGACATTTTCGAGGAAATTTGACATGCGCGGTGACCTCGAATAAGGTCATGAACCTGTTGTGAAAGGTGTGGGCGCACATGAAATTTGCCGGAGGCTAGTGTAAAAACAACAGTACAGATTGAGACGTTACGTGAACAACATGGGAGGTAACAAGAACAGACAAAGGGAAGTAACAAACATAAACAAACAGGAGTTGTAGAACCTATGGGCTGATCATGGGGGTGTGTCTGTCCAGCGATTGTCGCCAACAACTTGGGTTCCTACCGCACAATGTCTGAATGGGCCCGAAATAAAACAAAAAAAAGTGCCCACTGTGGGAGGCCACGTAAGCTCCCGGGGGGACCAACACCTCGATCCCGTATAACGGCGTTAGTGATAAAATGAATCTAAAATTTTATTGCGCATAAAAAAGTGAATAACTAAAAGAAAACAAATGATCTATCCCAGAGCAAATTTTAAGTTTTTTCCCCCCTTAGAAATGTTGCCCCAGCTATATAGTTTAAATATGCTCTGATCTAACTGGAATGTTTCTAATGCATTACATAACACAAGTTGTTTACCTAGGCGACAACTTTGTTGCACACACACATACACACAAAATCTAATTACCGCAACATACAATGTCAGAGAAATGAGGGGGGGGGATATATTAATATAATAACCGAAACATTCCGTTTGAGACATTCAACTTTGTGGATGTTACTCTTTTACCATCCACTATGTGTGAACTTTGATACTAAATTGTCTTTGCTGATTAGTTTAAATAGTTTAATATCCAGTTAACCTTTTGATACAAGTCTAAATTAGGAATCGTCAGAATGTTGTAAATAAAATGCAGTTTCAGCGACATATAATCGTTGAAAGTTTCAGCAAACACATAATCGTTGAAAGTTTTAGTAACATATAATCATTGAAATTATCAGCAAACATATAATCATTGAAATCTTCAGCAAACATATTAATCATTGAAAGGTTCAGTAACATATAATCGTTGAAATTATCAGCAAACATATAATCATTGAAATCTTCAGCAAACATATTAATCATTGAAAGGTTCAGTAACATATAATCGTTGAAATTTTCAGCAAACATATAATCATTGAAATCTTCAGCAAACATATTAATCATTGAAAGGTTCAGTAACATATAATCGTTGAAATTTTCAGCAAACATATAATCATTGAAATCTTCAGCAAACATATTAATCATTGAAAGGTTCAGTAACATATAATCGTTGAAATTTTCAGCTAACATATAATCATTGAAAGGTTCAGTAACATATAATCGTTGAAATTTTCAGCAAACATATAATCATTGAAAGGTTAAGTAACATATAATCGTTGAAATTTTCAGCAAACATATAATCATTGAAATCTTCAGCAAACATATTAATCATTGAAAGGTTCAGTAACATATAATCGTTGAAATTTTCAGCAAACATATAATCATTGAAAAGTTCAGTAACCTATAATCGTTGAAATTTTCAACAAACATATAATCATTGAAAGGTTCAGTAACATATAATCGTTGAAATTTTCAGCAAACATATAATCATTGAAAGGTTCAGTAACATATAATCGTTGAAATTTTCAGCAAACATAAAATCATTGAAAGGTTCAGTAACATATAATCGTTGAAATTTTCAGCAAACATAAAATCATTGAAAGGTTCAGTAACATATAATCGTTGAAATTTTCAGCAAACATATAATCATTGAAATCTTCAGCAAACATATTTATCATTGAAAGGTTCAGTAACATATAATCGTTGAAATTTTCAGCAAACATATAATCATTGAAAGGTTCAGTAACATATAATCGTTGAAATTTTCAGCAAACATATAATCATTGAAAGGTTCAGTAACATATAATCGTTGAAATTTTCAGCAAACATATAATCATTGAAAGGTTCAGTAACATATAATCGTTGAAATTTTCAGCAAACATATAATCATTGAAAGGTTCAGTAACATATAATCGTTGAAATTTTCAGCAAACATATAATCATTGAAATCTTCAGCAAACATATTAATCATTGAAAGGTTCAGTAACATATAATCGTTGAAATTTTCAGCAAACATATAATCATTGAAATCTTCAGCAAACATATTAATCATTGAAAGGTTCAGTAACATATAATCGTTGAAATTATCAGCAAACATATAATCATTGAAATCTTCAGCAAACATATAAATCATTAGAAAGGTTCAGTAACATATAATCGTTGAAATTTTTCAGCAAACATATAATCATTGAAAGGTTCAGTAACATATAATCGTTGAAATTTTCAGCAAACATATAATCATTGAAAGGTTCAGTAACATATAATCGTTGAAATTTTCAGCAAACATATAATCATTGAAAGGTTCAGTAACATATAATCGTTGAAATTTTCAGCAAACATATAATCATTGAAATCTTCAGCAAACATATTAATCATTGAAAGGTTCAGTAACATATAATCGTTGAAATTTTCAGCAAACATATAATCATTGAAAGGTTCAGTAACATATAATCGTTGAAATTTTCAGCAAACATATAATCATTGAAAGGTTCAGTAACATATAATCGTTGAAATTTTCAGCAAACATAAAATCATTGAAAGGTTCAGTAACATATAATCGTTGAAATTTTCAGCAAACATATAATCATTGAAATCTTCAGCAAACATATTTATCATTGAAAGGTTCAGTAACATATAATCGTTGAAATTTTCAGCAAACATATAATCATTGAAAGGTTCAGTAACATATAATCGTTGAAATTTTCAGCAAACATATAATCATTGAAAGGTTCAGTAACATATAATCGTTGAAATTTTCAGCAAACATATAATCATTGAAAGGTTCAGTAACATATAATCGTTGAAATTTTCAGCAAACATATAATCATTGAAAGGTTCAGTAACATATAATCGTTGAAATTTTCAGCAAACATATAATCATTGAAAGGTTCAGCAAACATATTAATCATTGAAAGGTTCAGTAACATATAATCGTTGAAATTTTCAGCAAACATATTATCATTGAAATCTTCAGCAAACATATTAATCATTGAAAGGTTCAGTAACATATAATCGTTGACATTTTCAGCAAACATATAATCATTGAAATCTTCAGCAAACATATTAATCATTGAAAGGTTCAGTAACATATAATCGTTGAAATTATCAGCAAACATATAATCATTGAAATCTTCAGCAAACATATTAATCATTGAAAGGTTCAGTAACATATAATCGTTGAAATTTTCAGCAAACATATAATCATTGAAAGGTTCAGTAACATATAATCGTTGAAATTTTCAGCAAACATATAATCATTGAAAGGTTCAGTAACATATAATCGTTGAAATTTTCAGCAAACATATAATCATTGAAAGGTTCAGTAACATATAATCGTTGAAATTTTCAGCAAACATATAATCATTGAAATCTTCAGCAAACATATTAATCATTGAAAGGTTCAGTAACATATAATCGTTGAAATTTTCAGCAAACATATAATCATTGAAAGGTTCAGTAACATATAATCGTTGAAATTTTCAGCAAACATATAATCATTGAAAGGTTCAGTAACATATAATCGTTGAAATTTTCAGCAAACATATAATCATTGAAATCTTCAGCAAACATATTAATCATTGAAAGGTTCAGTAACATATAATCGTTGAAATTTTCAGCAAACATATAATCATTGAAAGGTTCAGTAACATATAATCGTTGAAATTTTCAGCAAACATATAATCATTGAAAGGTTCAGTAACATATAATCGTTGAAATTTTCAGCAAACATATAATCATTAAAATCTTCAGCAAACATATTAATCATTGAAAGGTTCAGTAACATATAATCGTTGAAATTTTCAGCAAACATATAATCATTGAAATCTTCAGCAAACATATTAATCATTGAAAGGTTCAGTAACATATAATCGTTGAAATTTTCAGCAAACATATAATCATTGAAATCTTCAGCAAACATATTAATCATTGAAAGGTTCAGTAACATATAATCGTTGACATTTTCAGCAAACATATAATCATTGAAATCTTCAGCAAACATATTAATCATTGAAAGGTTCAGTAACATATAATCGTTGAAATTTTCAGCAAACATATAATCATTGAAATCTTCAGCAAACATATTAATCATTGAAAGGTTCAGTAACATATAATCGTTGAAATTTTCAGCAAACATATAATCATTGAAATCTTCAGCAAACATATTAATCATTGAAAGGTTCAGTAACATATAATCGTTGAAATTTTCAGCAAACATATAATCATTGAAATCTTCAGCAAACATATTAATCATTGAAAGGTTCAGTAACATATAATCGTTGACATTTTCAGCAAACATATAATCATTGAAATCTTCAGCAAACATATTAATCATTGAAAGGTTCAGTAACATATAATCGTTGAAATTTTCAGCAAACATATAATCATTGAAATCTTCAGCAAACATATTAATCATTGAAAGGTTCAGTAACATATAATCGTTGAAATTTTCAGCAAACATATAATCATTGAAATCTTCAGCAAACATATTAATCATTGAAAGGTTCAGTAACATATAATCGTTGAAATTTTCAGCAAACATATAATCATTGAAATCTTCAGCAAACATATTAATCATTGAAAGGTTCAGTAACATATAATCGTTGAAATTTTCAGCAAACATATAATCATTGAAAGGTTCAGTAACATATAATCGTTGAAATTTTCAGCAAACATATAATCATTGAAAGGTTCAGTAACATATAATCGTTGAAATTTTCAGCAAACATATAATCATTGAAATCTTCAGCAAACATATTAATCATTGAAAGGTTCAGTAACATATAATCGTTGAAATTTTCAGCAAACATATAATCATTGAAAGGTTCAGTAACATATAATCGTTGAAATTTTCAGCAAACATATAATCATTGAAAGGTTCAGTAACATATAATCGTTGAAATCTTCAGCAAACATATAATCATTGAAATCTTCAGCAAACATATTTATCATTGAAAGGTTCAGTAACATATAATCGTTGAAATTTTCAGCAAACATATAATCATTGAAAGGTTCAGTAACATATAATCGTTGAAATTTTCAGCAAACATATAATCATTGAAAGGTTCAGTAACATATAATCGTTGAAATTTTCAGCAAACATATAATCATTGAAAGGTTCAGTAACATATAGCAAACATCGTTGAAATTTTCAGCAAACATATAATCATTGAAAGGTTCAGTAACATATAATCGTTGAAATCTTCAGCAAACATATAATCATTGAAATAACATATAATCGTTGAAATTTTCTCAGCAAACATATAATCATTGAAAGGTTCAGCAAACATATTTATCATTGAAAGGTTCAGTAACATATAATCGTTGAAATTTTCAGCAAACATATAATCATTGAAAGGTTCAGTAACATATAATCGTTGAAATCTTCAGCAAGCATATAATCATTGAAATCTTCAGCAAACATATTTATCATTGAAAGGTTCAGTAACATATAATCGTTGAAATTTTCAGCAAACATATAATCATTGAAAGGTTCAGTAACATATAATCGTTGAAATTTTCAGCAAACATATAATCATTGAAAGGTTCAGTAACATATAATCGTTGAAATTTTCAGCAAACATATAATCATTGAAAGGTTCAGTAACATATAATCGTTGAAATTTTCAGCAAACATATAATCATTGAAAGGTTCAGTAACATATAATCGTTGAAATTTTCAGCAAACATATAATCATTGAAAGGTTCAGCAAACATATTAATCATTGAAAGGTTCAGTAACATATAATCGTTGAAATTTTCAGCAAACATATTATCATTGAAATCTTCAGCAAACATATTAATCATTGAAAGGTTCAGTAACATATAATCGTTGACATTTTCAGCAAACATATAATCATTGAAATCTTCAGCAAACATATTAATCATTGAAAGGTTCAGTAACATATAATCGTTGAAATTATCAGCAAACATATAATCATTGAAATCTTCAGCAAACATATTAATCATTGAAAGGTTCAGTAACATATAATCGTTGAAATTTTCAGCAAACATATAATCATTGAAAGGTTCAGTAACATATAATCGTTGAAATTTTCAGCAAACATATAATCATTGAAAGGTTCAGTAACATATAATCGTTGAAATTTTCAGCAAACATATAATCATTGAAAGGTTCAGTAACATATAATCGTTGAAATTTTCAGCAAACATATTAATCATTGAAAGGTTCAGTAAACATATTAATCGTTGAAATTTTCAGCAAACATATAATCATTGAAATCTTCAGCAAACATATTAATCATTGAAAGGTTCAGTAACATATAATCGTTGAAATTTTTCAGCAAACATATAATCATTGAAAGGTTTCAAAGTAACATATTAATCATTGAAAGGTTCAGTAACATATAATCATTGAAATTTTCAGCAAACATATTAATCATTGAAATCTTCAGCAACATATTAATCATTGAAAGGTTCAGTAAACATATAATCGTTGAAATTTTCAGCAAACATATAATCATTGAAATCTTCAGCAAACATATAATCATTGAAAGGTTCAGTAACATATAATCGTTGAAATTTTCAGCAAACATATAATCATTGAAATCTTCAGCAAACATATTAATCATTGAAAGGTTCAGTAACATATAATCGTTGAAATTTTCAGCAAACATATAATCATTGAAATCTTCAGCAAACATATTAATCATTGAAAGGTTCAGTAACATATAATCGTTGAAATTTTCAGCAAACATATAATCATTGAAATCTTCAGCAAACATATTAATCATTGAAAGGTTCAGTAACATATAATCGTTGAAATTTTCAGCAAACATATAATCATTGAAATCTTCAGCAAACATATTAATCATTGAAAGGTTCAGTAACATATAATCGTTGAAATTTTCAGCAAACATATAATCATTGAAATCTTCAGCAAACATATTAATCATTGAAAGGTTCAGTAACATATAATCGTTGAAATTTTCAGCAAACATATAATCATTGAAATCTTCAGCAAACATATTAATCATTGAAAGGTTCAGTAACATATAATCGTTGAAATTTTCAGCAAACATATAATCATTGAAATCTTCAGCAAACATATTAATCATTGAAAGGTTCAGTAACATATAATCGTTGAAATTTTCAGCAAACATATAATCATTGAAATCTTCAGCAAACATATTAATCATTGAAAGGTTCAGTAACATATAATCGTTGAAATTTTCAGCAAACATATAATCATTGAAAGGTTCAGTAAACATATTAATCGCTTGAAAGGTTCAGCAAAACATATAATCATTGAAATTTTCAGCAAACATATAATCATTGAAATCTTCAGCAAACATATTAATCATTGAAAGGTTCAGCAACATATAATCATTGAAAGGTTCAGCAAACATATAATCATTGAAATCTTCAGCAAACATATTAATCATTGAAAGGTTCAGTAACATATAATCGTTGAAATTTTCAGCAAACATATAATCATTGAAAGGTTCAGTAACATATAATCGTTGAAATTTTCAGCAAACATATAATCATTGAAAGGTTCAGTAACATATAATCGTTGAAATTTTCAGCAAACATATAATCATTGAAATCTTCAGCAAACATATTAATCATTGAAAGGTTCAGTAACATATAATCGTTGAAATTTTCAGCAAACATATAATCATTGAAAGGTTCAGTAACATATAATCGTTGAAATTTTCAGCAAACATATAATCATTGAAAGGTTCAGTAACATATAATCGTTGAAATCTTCAGCAAGCATATAATCATTGAAATCTTCAGCAAACATATTTATCATTGAAAGGTTCAGTAACATATAATCGTTGAAATTTTCAGCAAACATATAATCATTGAAAGGTTCAGTAACATATAATCGTTGAAATTTTCAGCAAACATATAATCATTGAAAGGTTCAGTAACATATAATCGTTGAAATTTTCAGCAAACATAAAATCATTGAAAGGTTCAGTAACATATAATCGTTGAAATTTTCAACAAACATATAATCATTGAAAGGTTCAGTAACATATAATCGTTGAAATCTTCAGCAAACATATAATCATTGAAATCTTCAGCAAACATATTTATCATTGAAAGGTTCAGTAACATATAATCGTTGAAATTTTCAGCAAACATATAATCATTGAAAGGTTCAGTAACATATAATCGTTGAAATCTTCAGCAAGCATATAATCATTGAAATCTTCAGCAAACATATTTATCATTGAAAGGTTCAGTAACATATAATCGTTGAAATTTTCAGCAAACATATAATCATTGAAAGGTTCAGTAACATATAATCGTTGAAATTTTCAGCAAACATATAATCATTGAAAGGTTCAGTAACATATAATCGTTGAAATTTTCAGCAAACATAAAATCATTGAAAGGTTCAGTAACATATAATCGTTGAAATTTTCAACAAACATATAATCATTGAAAGGTTCAGTAACATATAATCGTTGAAATTTTCAGCAAACATATAATCATTGAAATCTTCAGCAAACATATTAATCATTGAAAGTTTCAGTAACATATAATCGTTGAAATTTTCAGCAAACATATAATCATTGAAATCTTCAGCAAACATATTAATCATTGAAAGGTTCAGTAACATATAATCGTTGAAATTTTCAGCAAACATATAATCATTGAAAGGTTCAGTAACATATAATCGTTGAAATTTTCAGCAAACATATAATCATTGAAAGGTTCAGTAACATATAATCGTTGAAATTTTCAGCAAACATATAATCATTGAAATCTTCAGCAAACATATTAATCATTGAAAGGTTCAGTAACATATAATCGTTGTAATTTTCAGCAAACATATAATCATTGAAAGGTTCAGTAACATATAATCGTTGAAATTTTCAGCAAACATATAATCATTGAAATTAGCAAACATATTAATCATTGTTTCAGTAACATATAATCGTTGAAATTTTCAGCAAACATATAATCATTGAAATCTTCAGCAAACATATTAATCATTGAAAGGTTCAGTAACATATAATCGTTGAAATTTTCAGCAAACATATAATCATTGAAAGGTTCAGTAACATATAATCGTTGAAATTTTCAGCAAACATATAATCATTGAAAGGTTCAGTAACATATAATCGTTGAAATTTTCAGCAAACATATAATCATTGAAAGGTTCAGTAACATATAATCGTTGAAATTTTCAGCAAACATATAATCATTGAAATCTTCAGCAAACATATTAATCATTGAAAGGTTCAGTAACATATAATCGTTGAAATTTTCAGCAAACATATAATCATTGAAAGGTTCAGTAACATATAATCGTTGAAATTTTCAGCAAACATAAAATCATTGAAAGGTTCAGTAACATATAATCGTTGAAATTTTCAGCAAACATATAATCATTGAAAGGTTCAGTAACATATAATCGTTGAAATTTTCAGCAAACATATAATCATTGAAATCTTCAGCAAACATATTAATCATTGAAAGTTTCAGTAACATATAATCGTTGAAATTTTCAGCAAACATATAATCATTGAAATCTTCAGCAAACATATTAATCATTGAAAGGTTCAGTAACATATAATCGTTGAAATTTTCAGCAAACATATAATCATTGAAAGGTTCAGTAACATATAATCGTTGAAATTTTCAGCAAACATATAATCATTGAAAGGTTCAGTAACATATAATCGTTGAAATTTTCAGCAAACATATAATCATTGAAATCTTCAGCAAACATATTAATCATTGAAAGGTTCAGTAACATATAATCGTTGTAATTTTCAGCAAACATATAATCATTGAAAGGTTCAGTAACATATAATCGTTGAAATTTTCAGCAAACATATAATCATTGAAAGGTTCAGTAACATATAATCGTTGAAATTTTCAGCAAACATAAAATCATTGAAAGGTTCAGTAACATATAATCGTTGAAATTTTCAGCAAACATATAATCATTGAAAGGTTCAGTAACATATAATCGTTGAAATTTTCAGCAAACATATAATCATTGAAATCTTCAGCAAACATATTAATCATTGAAAGTTTCAGTAACATATAATCGTTGAAATTTTCAGCAAACATATAATCATTGAAATCTTCAGCAAACATATTAATCATTGAAAGGTTCAGTAACATATAATCGTTGAAATTTTCAGCAAACATATAATCATTGAAAGGTTCAGTAACATATAATCGTTGAAATTTTCAGCAAACATATAATCATTGAAAGGTTCAGTAACATATAATCGTTGAAATTTTCAGCAAACATATAATCATTGAAATCTTCAGCAAACATATTAATCATTGAAAGGTTCAGTAACATATAATCGTTGTAATTTTCAGCAAACATATAATCATTGAAAGGTTCAGTAACATATAATCGTTGAAATTTTCAGCAAACATATAATCATTGAAAGGTTCAGTAACATATAATCGTTGAAATCTTCAGCAAACATATAATCATTGAAATCTTCAGCAAACATATTAATCATTGAAAGGTTCAGTAACATATAATCGTTGAAATTTTCAGCAAACATATAATCATTGAAAGGTTCAGTAACCTATAATCGGTGAAATTTTCAGCAAACATATAATCATTGAAAGGTTCAGTAACATATAATCGTTGAAATTTTCAGCAAACATATAATCATTGAAAGGTTCAGTAACATATAATCGTTGAAATTTTCAGCAAACATATAATCATTGAAATCTTCAGCAAACATATTAATCATTGAAAGGTTCAGTAACATATAATCGTTGAAATTTTCAGCAAACATATAATCATTGAAAGGTTCAGTAACATATAATCGTTGAAATTTTCAGCAAACATAAAATCATTGAAAGGTTCAGTAACATATAATCGTTGAAATTTTCAGCAAACATATAATCATTGAAAGGTTCAGTAACATATAATCGTTGAAATTTTCAGCAAACATATAATCATTGAAATCTTCAGCAAACATATTAATCATTGAAAGTTTCAGTAACATATAATCGTTGAAATTTTCAGCAAACATATAATCATTGAAATCTTCAGCAAACATATTAATCATTGAAAGGTTCAGTAACATATAATCGTTGAAATTTTCAGCAAACATATAATCATTGAAAGGTTCAGTAACATATAATCGTTGAAATTTTCAGCAAACATATAATCATTGAAAGGTTCAGTAACATATAATCGTTGAAATTTTCAGCAAACATATAATCATTGAAATCTTCAGCAAACATATTAATCATTGAAAGGTTCAGTAACATATAATCGTTGAAATTTTCAGCAAACATATAATCATTGAAAGGTTCAGTAACATATAATCGTTGAAATTTTCAGCAAACATATAATCATTGAAAGGTTCAGTAACATATAATCGTTGAAATCTTCAGCAAACATATAATCATTGAAATCTTCAGCAAACATATTAATCATTGAAAGGTTCAGTAACATATAATCGTTGAAATTTTCAGCAAACATATAATCATTGAAAGGTTCAGTAACATATAATCGTTGAAATTTTTCAGCAAACATATAATCATTGAAAGGTTCAGTAACATATAATCGTTGAAATTTTCAGCAAACATATAATCATTGAAAGGTTCAGTAACATATAATCGTTGAAATTTTTCAGCAAACATATAATCATTGAAATCTTCAGCAAACATATTAATCATTGAAAGGTTCAGTAACATATAATCGTTGAAATTTTCAGCAAACATATAATCATTGAAAGGTTCAGTAACATATAATCGTTGAAATTTTCAGCAAACATATAATCATTGAAAGGTTCAGTAACATATAATCGTTGAAATTTTCAGCAAACATATAATCATTGAAATCTTTCAGCAAACATATTAATCATTGAAAGGTTCAGTAACATATAATCGTTGAAATTTTCAGCAAACATATAATCATTGAAATCTTCAGCAAACATATTAATCATTGAAAGGTTCAGTAACATATAATCGTTGAAATTATCAGCAAACATATAATCATTGAAATCTTCAGCAAACATATTAATCATTGAAAGGTTCAGTAACATATAATCGTTGAAATTTTCAGCAAACATATAATCATTGAAATCTTCAGCAAACATATTAATCATTGAAAGGTTCAGTAACATATAATCGTTGAAATTTTCAGCAAACATATAATCATTGAAATCTTCAGCAAACATATTAATCATTGAAAGGTTCAGTAACATATAATCGTTGAAATTTTCAGCAAACATATAATCATTGAAAGGTTCAGTAACATATAATCGTTGAAATTTTCAGCAAACATATAATCATTGAAAGGTTCAGTAACATATAATCGTTGAAATTTTCAGCAAACATATAATCATTGAAATCTTCAGCAAACATATTAATCATTGAAAGGTTCAGTAACATATAATCGTTGAAATTTTCAGCAAACATATAATCATTGAAAGGTTCAGTAACATATAATCGTTGAAATTTTCAGCAAACATATAATCATTGAAAGGTTCAGTAACATATAATCGTTGAAATTTTCAGCAAACATATAATCATTGAAAGGTTCAGTAACATATAATCGTTGAAATTTTCAGCAAACATATAATCATTGAAATCTTCAGCAAACATATTAATCATTGAAAGGTTCAGTAACATATAATCGTTGAAATTTTCAGCAAACATATAATCATTGAAAGGTTCAGTAACCTATAATCGGTGAAATTTTCAGCAAACATATAATCATTGAAAGGTTCAGTAACATATAATCGTTGAAATTTTCAGCAAACATATAATCATTGAAAGGTTCAGTAACATATAATCGTTGAAATTTTCAGCAAACATATAATCATTGAAATCTTCAGCAAACATATTAATCATTGAAAGGTTCAGTAACATATAATCGTTGAAATTTTCAGCAAACATATAATCATTGAAAGGTTCAGTAACATATAATCGTTGAAATTTTCAGCAAACATATAATCATTGAAAGGTTCAGTAACATATAATCGTTGAAATTTTCAGCAAACATATAATCATTGAAATCTTCAGCAAACATATTAATCATTGAAAGGTTTAGTAACATATAATCGTTGAAATTTTCAGCAAACATATAATCATTGAAAGGTTCAGTAACATATAATCGTTGAAATTTTCAGCAAACATATAATCATTGAAAGGTTCAGTAACATATAATCGTTGAAATTTTCAGCAAACATATAATCATTGAAAGGTTCAGTAACATATAATCGTTGAAAGGTTCAGTAACATATAATCGTTGAAATTTTCAGCAAACATATAATCATTGAAAGGTTCAGTAACATATAATCGTTGAAAGGTTCAGTAACATATAATCGTTGAAAGGTTCAGTAACATAATCGTTGAAAGGTTCAGTAACATATAATCGTTGAAAGGTTCAGTAACATATAATCGTTGAAAGGTTCAGTAACATATAATCGTTGAAAGGTTCAGTAACATATAATCGTTGAAAGGTTCAGTAACATATAATCGTTGAAAGTTTCAGAAACGAGTTTGGGGGGGGACGCGCTATACTGGAATGAGAACATCCGGTAAACATGCTCGACTAAAACGAAAACAATGAAATGAGGGGAAATCAAAACCGTGAACACAATACGCAAGTTTTTCTTGGCTATAGGTACTCAAATGTACTCATTATCTATATAAAAAAAAAGTGGGGTACACAGATGTCGAAAGTTTGGGAACCACTTATGTGGACCATATGACACAATGTTTTCTCTTCTCTTATAAGCCTTGCTCAGATTTTTATTTGCTATACAAAAACATAACCTCGATCCCAGCTATTCGCACGCCCTGCATTCATCACATAACGACATACACTTATTGCGTCTTTAATTACAACAGTGTGCCTGCCAATAGCCATAAGATAAAAAAAAGAAAAAAAGATACGGCTTGGCGGAGTCAATTAAAATTGTGTTCTATTACAAGATGACCCGCTTTTGCTGACGATGGTCGCGTTTGACCTTTGACTTTAGAAAGCCACCATGACCTTGATTTATTAACCTCAAATAACTTCAGCTCTGCCATACAGAGACACATACACACAGAGACACATACACACAGACACACACAGACACATACACACAATAAACAACTGCATTACATATCCATTTTTTCCCCCAAAAAATTTTGAATGCTGGACCATGGATTGGAATTTCTTGATGCTTTATTTTAATTATCATTCCGGGCTTGGTCATTTGCCCGTTTAAACTTAAATGGTCTCTCCGCTGATATATAAAGTGGGTCTTTCCTGATCGGTTTTATCAGAAGACGCGCCAGCTGATATGATTTCTTGATCATTGGTCATTGTTTTGATCAGTCGTCTGCACCGCGGTGAATTAAAACAAACAAACCAAGCAGCAACCCAGAACCACAGAAACAATCAAACCGATTTAAAACTATCGATATAAGGTGAGCTTAGCTGTTCCTTTTTATGTTTTAAAATGTTGTTGCCTATTAAATTATTTGTTAATTGTAAGCTTTTCTTCCATTAGTGTGTGTGTGTGTGTGTGTGTTGTGTGTTTTGTGTGTGTGAGTGTGTGAGTTGTGTGTGTGTTATTTTTAGAATATTATAACAACGGAAAACCCCGGAATAAATTAATTATCGAGTGGGAAATAATTGTTTTTGACCTCGGAAATCACACTTCCGTTTACGGCAATGGATCACATTTACAACGACCACATTTACACGGACAACATTTACACGGACCACATTTACACGGACCAAATCCACACAGATCACATCCACACGGACCACATCCACACGGACCACATCCATATGGACTAGACCCCCGCCCTATCCAACCTAAACTTTTTTAAAATTTATTTACCTAATGTGTATCCAATTATTGCTTTCTGTCAGATGTCTCCAATCATACCAATCCCAGATACAATAATTGTTCCTAAATACAGGAGTGAGGAGGAGTATATTGGCAAAGAGATGAGAAAGCCAATAGTAGACAGACGTCTTCACCCTTTGTAAAATACTGCACCCTCTATTTATTTATTTATTTATTTCCATTACAACGGAAAATAATCAAATGTACCTTTTCTTTAAAGCTCCGGGCATGGAAAATATTTATGTGTAAAAAATATTTAAAAAAAATGACTCACTGAATAAATCATTCTGATGAGTTGGATGTCAAAATCACTCTCACCAGTTTTATGTCACAATGTGCAACGAAATAAATTCACAATGTCCACATATTTACAACAGACTATTGTTTTCATGTTTCTTTTACATTTTGTAAACTTTTGATTTATAAAAAAATTTACATAAAGAAAAATTGATGAAGTTGAAAAGTAGTTAATTCATTACCACTTCGTCAAAAAGTAGTTAAGTCATTACCATTACGTCAAAAAGTAGTTAATTCATTACCATTACGTCAAAAAGTAGTTAATTCATTACCATTACGTCAAAAAGTAGTCAATACTTTACCATTACGTCTAAAAGTAGTTAATTCATTACCATTACGTCAAAAAGTAGTTAATTCATTACCATTACGTCAAAAAGTAGTTAATACTTTACCATTACGTCAAAAAGTAGTCAATACTTTACCATTACGTCTAAAAGTAATTAATTCATTACCATTATGTCAAAAAGTAGTTAATTCATTACCATTACGTCAAAAAGTAGTTAATTCATTACCATTACGTCAAAAAGTAGTTAATTCATCACCATTACGTCAAAAAGTAGTTAATTCATTACCATTACGTCAAAAAGTAGTTAATTCATTACCATTTCGTCAAAAAGTAGTTAATTCATCACCATTACGTCAAAAAGTAGTTAATTCATTACCATTACGTCAAAAAGTAGTTAATTCATTACCATTACGTCAAAAAGTAGTTTATTCATTACCAGTACGTCAAAAAGAAGTTTATTCATTACCATTACGTCAATAAATAGTTAATTCATTACCATTACGTCTTAAAATAATGAACCCATTCATTCCATAAATCTAATTGTCTACCAACCTGTTAAAATAATGGTTAAACTAAACAGGTATGAGAAATCAAGCGGCTTAATATGTTTGAACGGCTACATCCCATAATTTAAACCAGGGATGCTAATAACAGGCACGCGTCTTAAAGTGAACACTCTTAAGAATTAAAAATCAACACACAAATAGATAAAAACCACACAGTTACTAGGAGGAGCCACACATTTAGACTTACTTTGTGGAGTCACACAGTTATACCGACTCTGAGGAGCCACACAGTTAGACTTACTTTGTGGAGCCACACAGTTAGACTTACTTTGTGGAGTCACACAGTTAGACTTATTTTGTGGAGCCACACAGTTATACCGACTCTGAGGAGTCACACAGTTAGACTTACTTTGTAGAGCCACACAGTTATACCGACTCTGAGGAGTCACACAGTTAGACTTACTCTGTGGAGTCACACAGTTAGACTTACTATGTGGAGTCACACAGTTAGACTTACTATGTGGAGTCACACAGTTATACTTACTTTGTGGAGCCACACAGTTATACCGACTCTGAGGAGTCACACAGTTAGACTTACTTTGTGGAGCCACACAGTTAGACTAACTTTGTGGAGTCACACAGTTAGACTTACTTTGTGGAGCTACACAGTTATACCGACTCTGAGGAGTCACACAGTTAGACTTACTTTGTAGAGCCACACAGTTATACCGACTCTGAGGAGCCACACAGTTAGACTTACTCTGTGGAGTCACACAGTTAGACTTACTATGTGGAGTCACACAGTTAGACTAACTTTGTGGAGTCACACAGTTATACTTACTTTGTGGAGCCACACAGTTATACCGACTCTGAGGAGTCACACAGTTAGACTTACTTTGTGGAGCCACACAGTTAGACTTACTTTGTGGAGTCACACAGTTAGACTTACTTTGTGGAGCCACACAGTTAGACTTACTTTGTGGAGCCACAAGTTATACCGACTCTGAGGAGTCACACAGTTAGACTTACTTTGTAGAGCCACACAGTTATTCCGACTCTAAGGAGCCACACAGTTAGACTTACTCTGTGGAGTCACACAGTTAGACTTACTATGTGGAGTCACACAGTTAGACTTACTTTGTGGAGTCACACAGTTATACTTACTTTGTGGAGCCACACAGATAGACTTACTTTGTGGAGCCACACAGTTATACCGACTCTGAGGAGTCACACAGTTAGACTTACTTTGTGGAGCCACACAGTTAGACTTACTTTGTGGAGTCACACAGTTATACCGACTCTGAGGAGTCACACAGTTAGACTTACTTTGTGGAGCCACACAGTTAGACTTACTTTGTGGAGCCACACAGTTATATCGACTCTTAGGAGCCACACAGTTAGACTTACTATGAGGAGCCACACAGTTAGACTTACTTTGTGGAGCCACACAGTTAGACTTACTTTGTGGAGTCACACAGTTATACTTACTATGAGAAGCCACACAGTTAGACTTACTATGAGGAGCCACACAGTTAGACTTACTTTGTGGAGTCACACAGTTGTACTTACTTTGTGGAGCCACACAGTTAGAATTACTTTGTGGAGTCACACAGTTAGGCTTACTTTGTGGAGTTACACAGTTAGACTTACTTTGTGGAGCCACACAGTTAGACTTACGTTGTGGAGTCACACAGTTAGACTTACTATGTGGAGTCACACAGGTAGGCTTACTTTGTGGAGCCACACAGTTAGACTTACTATGTGGAGCTAAACTGTTAGACTTACTTTGTGGAGCCACACAGTTAGACTTACTATGTGGAGTTACACAGTTAGACTTTCTTTGTGGAGTCACACAGTTAGACTTTCTTTATGGAGTCACACAGTTAGACTTACTTTGTGGAGTCACACAGTTAGACTTTCTTTGTGGAGTCACACAGTTAGACTTTCTTTGTGGAGTCACACAGTTAGACTTACTATGTGGAGTTATACAGTTAGACTTACTTTGTGGAGTCACACAGTTATACTTACTTTGTGGAGTCACACAGTTAGACTTACCGACTCTGAGGAGTCACACAGTTAGACTGACTATGTGGAGCCACACAATTAGACTTACTTTGTGGAGTCACACAGTTAGACTTACTATGTGGAGCCACACAGTTAGACTTACTTTGTGGAGTCACACAGTTAGACTTTCTTTGTGGAGTCACACAGTTAGACTTTCTTTGTGGAGTCACACAGTTAGACTTACTATGTGGAGCCACACAGTTAGACTTACTTTGTTGAGCCACACAGTTATACCGACTCTGAGGAGCCACACAGTTCTACTTACTCTGTGAAGCTAAAACTATTATACTAAAACTTGATAAAACGTTTTGTAAAACTGAAGAAGTAAAAGATCCTTATTTTGCCAACACAGCTGTACAACGAAATGAAGATTTTGTCTCATTAGGTATAATAATGAGATGATTCCGAGCTTTACCTGTACCCGTTATTATACTCTACTGATGTATACACAGAGGTCCTTTGTTGAAATACTAACAAATGTTGTCATCCAATATAAATGATAACCAATGGTCACTAAATACGGTAAAACTATCATGCAACTCTGCGCCCCCCACCCCACCCCACCCCCACATAACGGCCACAAACCACCAACCTCGGTTGTCCTCATTACCTCTCCCCACCCCACCCCCACATAACGGCCACAAATCACCAACAACCTCGGTTGTCCTCATTACCTCTCCCCACCCCACCCCCACATAACGGCCACAAACCACCAACCTCGGTTGTCCTCATTACCTCTCCCCACCCCACCCCCACATAACGGCCACAAATCACCAACAACCTCGGTTGTCCTCATTACCTCTCCCCACCCCACCCCCACATAACGGCCACAAATCACCAACCTCGGTTGTCCCCATTACCTCTCCCCACCCCACCCCCACATAACGGCCACAAATCACCAACCTCGGTTGTCCTCATTACCTCTCCCCACCCCACCCCCCACATAACGGCCACAAATCACCAACCTCGGTTGTCCTCATTACCTCTCCCCACCCCACCCCCACACTAACGGCCACAAATCACCAACCTCGGTTGTCCTCATTACCTCTCCCCACCCCACCCCCCACATAACGGCCACAAATCACCAACCTCGGTTGTCCTCATTACCTCTCCCCACCCCACCCCCACATAACGGCCACAAATCACCAACCTCGGTTGTCCTCATTACCTCTCCCCACCCCACCCCCACATAACGGCCACAAACCACCAACCTCGGTTGTCCTCATTACCTCTCCCCCACCCCACCCCCACATAACGGCCACAAATCACCAACCTCGGTTGTCCTCATTACCTCTCCCCACCCCACCCCCACATAACGGCCACAAATCACCAACCTCGGTTGTCCTCATTACCTCTCCCCACCCCACCCCCACATAACGGCCACAAATCACCAACCTCGGTTGTCCTCATTACCTCTCCCCCCCCCCCCCCCCCACCCCACCCCCACATAACGGCCACAAATCACCAACCTCGGTTGTCCTCATTACCTCTCCCCACCCCACCCCCACATAACGGCCACAAATCACCAACCTCGGTTGTCCTCATTACCTCTCCCCACCCCACCCCCACATAACGGCTACAAATCACCAACCTCGGTTGTCCTCATTACCTCTCCCCACCCCACCCCCACATAACGGCCACAAATCACCAACCTCGGTTGTCCTCATTACCTCCTCCCCACCCCCCCTTTTCCCGTATAATCTCCCCTTACACACCTCGTCCACTGATCTCTTCAAACAAATACAGCCACGCCCCACTGGTCACAGCGGTCACCCCCTCCATTCACTCGAAGCCATAATTTGACCATCTGACCTTTCCCGATCAAACCCACGCAATCCCATTGAAACACGCTGACTGACCTCACACCTCACATATCTTATAAAACAGACTAAATGTCATACTTTTCTTATAAAACTGGCTAAATGTCATATTTATCTAATACAACTGGCTAAATGTCATACATTAACACACATATGTTATAAAACTGGCTAAATGTCACACATTAACACACATATCTTATAAAACAGACTAAATGTCATACTTTTCTTATAAAACTGGCTAAATGTCATATTTATCTAATAAAACTGGCTAAATGTCATACATTAACACACATATCTTATACAACTGGCTAAATGTCATACTTTTCTTATAAAACTGGCTAAATGTCATACTTATCTAATAAACTGGCTAAATGTCAAACTTATCGTTAATTTTTCTCCTTTTACTCCACTATCTCCCTTCATGCCTGTAGTTTATACATTCATACCTTTTAAACTATCCAGAGGAAAAGAATGGTAAAGCGATAGAGCGCTCGAGCACCGCTGTTAAGGTTTCGAGTTCGAGCCTTGGTTTGTGCCGGGTTCCCCCCCCCCCTCGGGCTCTGTCGATGTTCCGAATGTTCCGAGCCATAGCACCTCTCCTCAGTGAATCACGGCCGTACGCCACTGGTCACACCGGTCACACTCCATTGATTTAACAGTCACTAGTTGATCACCCAATCTTTCTCACCTTGAGGTGGGGGGGGGCAGCAAATTTTTTACATTAAGTATTAATGGCATAATGTCAAATTAATTTTATAGACGTACTATATAATACAGCGTTTTGCACAAATATTTTTTGAAATGTGTTTATTATAATTACGTGCTATATTGTATTTTTATAGATTGTTTTGTACTTTGTGCTAATAATACGCCTAACTTTAACATTTCTTAAAAAATACCATTTAAAAAAAAAATCATCTTAAATCGGCCAAAAAGAATGTTGTTCAAATATTTATAAAACAAAATAATGTTTCGGACCGGACTCAATTAAAATTGTGATCTATAAATAATTACAAGATGACCCCATCACAGTCGTTGTTTACTTTTGAAGCCTGACCTTACACTGACCTAAATTTATAAATATCTATCAAATAACTTCAGCAAGCATTCATACGTTCGACTGTAAACAAAGCCATACACACAATAATAACTACTCTAATTAACTGCGTTACATATCACAGTTTTTTTTAAAGAAACATTTTAACACTGGGACGAGCTATGGATTAAACTGATCCTCCCTTAATTATCATTCCTGGCAATAGCCTAATTTACCTTGTGGAATTTATCTGGCAATATATAAAAGAGCGTTTTCTGGTTGGTTTTATCAGAAGACTCACCGCCTCGTACGATCTTTTATATCCAGTTTTCATTGTTAGGTCATCCAGCAGACGTTAGCCAGTTTTTTAAGGTGAGTTAGGATTTTTATATTTTATTTGGTTGTTTTTTTTTAATTTTTTTTTTTTTTAAATTCGCTTGTTTCTTTAATTATTTGTTGGGGGGAAAATTAAATATATTACAGCCGGTCTGAACGAACGTTAAATAGGTTAAAACATGTTTGAAAGAAAAAAAGATGAGCTCTTAAGGCCGACAGGGGACCGCCTAGGGCACCAGGGTTCAAGGGGCCCACTGTGATTTCAAATCCCAGTGAAATATGACACTTATTATTATATTAAAGAAGATAAAACATATTATATCATAACATATTCGTGCTGATGAAGTATGCTTTAGGCATGTTTATGGATATTAGGTGATAACATACATGTGTGATGAGACGTAAAGTCTCCGACCAAGCTGTAGAGGTAAAACACACTGAATGTAAAAACCTAGGCATAAATTAAACCAAGCTTAGGGTCGAAAAAAGTAACAACTTAAATACTGGATTCCGGGGGTGGGGGGTAGGGAATAGGAGAGGGGTTACTATGGGGGGGGGGTCCTTCGTCATTTTGTCCCCAGGGTGCCATGCTTTACGCACTTGGTTAAACGTAGGGCGTGTAATTGGTTAAACTTAGGGCGTGTAATTGGTTAAACTTAGGGCGTGTAATTGGTTCAACGTAGGGCGTGTAATTGGTTAAACGTAGGGCGTGTAATTGGTTCAACGTAGGGCGTGTAATTGGTTAAACGTAGGGCGTGTAATTGGTTAAACGTAGGGCGTGTAATTGGTTAAACGTAGGGCGTGTAATTGGTTAAACGTAGGGCGTGTAATTGGTTAAACATAGGGCGTGTAATTGGTCGCAACTCTAGTCTGTCTGTAAGAAAGGCTCTGTTTGATTGGTTAAACTTAGGGCGTGTAATTGGTTAAACTTAGGGCGTGTAATTGGTCGCAACTCTAGTCTGTCTGTAAGAAAGGCTCTGTATGATTGGTTAAACTTAGGGCGTGTAATTGGTCGCAACTCTAGTCTGTCTGTAAGAAAGGCTCTGTAGGGCGTGTAATTAGTCGCAAATTTAGTCTGTCTGTAAGAAAGGCTCTGTAGGGCGTGTAATTGGTCGCAAATTTAGTCTGTCTGTAAGAAAGGCTCTGAATGATTGGTTAAACTTAGGGCGTGTAATTGGTCGCAAATTTAGTCTGTCTGTAAGAAAGGCTCTGTATGATTGGTTAAACTTAGGGCGTGTAATTGGTCGCAAATTTAGTCTGTCTGTAAGAAAGGCTCTGTATGCGTACGAATGTGTACACACACAGACACTAATGCATGTACGCACACACAGACACAAACGCATGTACGCACACACAGACACATCCGCATGTACGCACACACAGACACAAACGCATGTACGCACACACAGACACAAACGCATGTACGCACACACAGACACAAACGCATGTTCGCGCACACAGACACAAAGGCATGTACACACACACACGTACACACACACAGACATAAACGCATGTACGCACACACAGACATAAACGCATGTACGCACACACAGACACAAACGCATGTACACACACAGAGACACAAAGGCATGCACATACACACACAGACACAAACGTATGCACACACAGACACAAACGTATGCACACATACACACACACGTACACACACACACAGACACAAACGCATGTACACACACACAGACACAAACGTATGCACACACACACACAGACACAAACGTATGCACACACACAGACACAAACGTATGCACACACACACACACACACATCTTTTTATTCCTATCAACATAGCCGAACCTAGTCAATCTGCTGCCCGCGTGCGTGCAGACAGTTATTTTGCTCCCCACACCCCAACCGCTTTCTCCCTCTAATATAAAGTACATTTAACTCTATTCTTCTAGATGCTGCCGCAGGTAGTTATCGTATGCGTTCCCCCCTGTAGAGGGTGGTATTGTTGACAACTTAGAAAGATGCCACTGATGATGATAAGGAAGACAACGCAGAATTTCAAGACGACCCCCATCTCTGACTTTACAACCCCCCACATCTCTGACATTCGTCTCAAAGCCAACATTCTATTCAACATTTCTACAAGGAAAACAACATGAAACGAAAAAAAAAAGCAAGACATTAAAAACAAAATTTCCAATATTTTTTTTCGTTTACACTTTATTGCTGTTCCAGTTTGGAAAACCAAAATACGCCTCGAATGAATCATTCTGTCAAGTTTACTATTAAAAAACAAAATAAAGAAATAATGCACGAATTTATTTTTCTTTCTGATTATTATGTCTTTTTTTTTTAGATGTGCAACTGATACAACTGGAATTCAATCAAAACAGAATTCATTTTTATCACCTGTTTAATCATTCAGTTAATCCAATCAAAAAAATCAATCACACGTAGTTAATCCAATCAATAAATCAATCACACGTTAAGCATGTCAATAGATTATTGGCATAAATCAATGAACAGTAGCAGTGGTTGAAGCCTCGACTCAAGAGTTTTGTTTGATGTCTGTTGGTAACAGCCTCAGTCCACAAACTAATATAGCAATACAAATTCACTCTTGAGACTAGACTAACGACCAATTCACTCCTGAGGCTAGACTAACGACCAATTCACTCTTGAGACTAGACTAACGATCGATTCACCATTGATAGTACATTAACGACAATTCACTCTTGAGACTAGACTAACGACCAATTCACTCTTGAGGCTAGACTAACGATCGATTCACCATTGATAGTACATTAACGACAATTCACTCTTGAGACTAGACTAACGACCAATTCACCCTTGAGACTAGACTAACGATCGATTCACCATTGATAGTACATTAACGACAATTCACTCTTGAGACTAGACTAACGACCAATTCACTCCTGAGGCTAGACTAACGACTGCAGGATCTCCGAGTAGTGGTAGAACTAGTTCTACTTCTAGCGGATTGTGCCCATAACCTGTGCCGAAGAATGCAACTAAAGCTGTGAACTACTAAATCTGTGAACTACTAAATCTGTGAACTACTAAAGCTCTGAACTACTAAATCTGTGAACTACTAAAGCTGTGAACTAATAAGCTGTGAACTAATAAGCTGTGAAAATGCCGCACCAGGATGGCGGCAAAGTAATGCCTCGCAACGCCCTAACCAGTTTACGCCACTGCATCAGAGAGCATATCCAGCTCTTATGCATATGGGGGCCCCTTTGGCAGAGACATAAATAGATGTTAGGAAGGCCCTAAACAATGTCATTGACGGGACCGTATTAATATCACATTTGATTGGAATGTATACCTGACTGGGCCCCCCCCTGAACGCTAAACGTTGGCCCTGAGCAGTCACATTGTTCGTATATCCTATACGAATGTCTCTGGTCATACAGAGCTGACCATTAGGGATGTTATCTGGTTATACTCAACTGACCATTAGGAATGCGTATCTGGTCATACAGACGTTGAGCAACGTGTCACTGGTCATTACAGAGCTGACCATCAGGGATATGTATCTGGTCATACTCAACTGACCATTAGGAATGCGTATCTAGTCATACAGGCGTTGAGCGACGTGTCTTTTTTTCAGGATTGGAGGAAGGAAAGAGCTGAAAAAAACAAAACAATAGGCGACGCCACTGTGTGTAAAAATAGCTCTCTAAGGGAGGTAAACTACACAAAACGATGCTACAAAGTAAGTTAGGGTAACGTCCCTTTTGGCGGCGATAAATGCTATAGACAAAGAACATGTATTCACCAGAGATGGCCCAAGTATTTCACGTATTCACCAGAGATGGCCCAAGTATTTCATGTATTCACCAGAGATGGCCCAAGTATTTCATGTATTCACCAGAGATGGCCCAAGTATTTCATGTATTCACCAGAGATGGCCCAAGTATTTCATGTATACACCAGAAAGGCCCAAGTATTTCATGTATTCATCGAAGATGGCCCAAGTATTTCATGTGTTCACGAGAGATGGCCCAAGTATTTCATGTATTCACCAGAGATGGCCCAAATATTTCACGTATTCACCAGAGATGGCCCAAGTATTTCATGTATTCACCAGAGATGGCCCAAGTATTTCATGTATTCACCAGAGATGGCCCAAGTATTTCATTCTATGAGCATCTACCACGACCCCCCCCATTTTAACCAGGGGGCCCTGAATACTGTTAAGATGACTCAAATTGAGCAAAAAGTAGTTTACAGTGACTCGAATCGAACTGGATATAAATAAAAAGAATAAAAAAAGAGGCAGAGCATATTTCAATTATACGCATCTCAATAATTCCTTTTTTTTAAATTCCCGGTGTAGCTTAAAATAGATTTGTCAAACTACATAAATAATAAAATAGTTCCTTAGAGAAGCCATCTTCAATACTAATGTCTTGTAACACATACATAAGTAGCTAATGTCATGTAACACACATATAAGTAGCTAATGTCATGTAGCACATATATAAGTAACTAATGTCATATGACACATATATAAGTAGCTAATGTCATGTAACACATATATAAGTATCTAATGACGTGTAACACATATATAAGTAGCTAATGCCATGTAGCACATATATAAGTAACTAATGTCATCTAACACATATATAAGTAGCTAATGTCATGTAACACATATATAAGTAGCTAATGACGTGTAACACATATATAAGTAGGTAATGTCATGTAACACATACATAAGTAGCTAATGTCATGTAACACACACACACAAATATATATATATATAGCTAATGTCATGTAACACCTACATGAGAAGAGGATATTACGTAACACATACACAAGTAGCTAATATTATGTAACACATACATAAGAAGCTTATGTCATGTAACACATACATAAGTAGCAAGTGTCTTGTAAAACATAAACCAGTAGCTAATGTCATGTAACACTTTGACACCACTTTTGGAACCTTTCACCATTAATGTTACAGTTTTACAGTGACTTTATTTTCTAATAATATTTCTACAACTAGAGTGGGTGTAATGTCAGATAGGGCCCAGGGGTGCGATAGAAAATATTGGGCCCCCTTTAAAAAAAAGGCTGACAAAGGGTATACACTCCGTTCTAGTTTGGGCTTTTTTTTGGGGGGGGGGGTCCCCAACAAGTTGTAGCCCCTGGCCCGCGCTGAGTGCGCCTGCCGTTAACTTCTCCTCCGTCTACAACATCCGGGGTTTAAATGGATTACGTCGGCACAACGGGGAATGTGACTTTCAACGACTGCTACCCAGGCCCGTAGCCAGGTCAAAGTAAGCAGGGGGCCCCCAATACCCAGCAAGGGGGGCACCTTTACTTTTTCTTTATTTTTTCTACTTTTTTTTCTATTTTAAGCGCGGGTGGGGGGGCACTCCATACATAGCGGGGGGCACGGCCCCCCAGTGCCCTTGCTTGGCTACGGGGCTGCTGCTACCCCCGCCCCCGCCCCCCCCCAAGATCTAACTTGGACTTGAACCAGTGAACTCAACCATCCTGCCAACTGATTCGATCAACCCTTAACACAATGGCGACGGAGCGATTCAATGAATCGAATCAAAAAAGAAAAGAATAAAAATTAAAAGAAAAAATCATCTAAAAAGATCCGGTACAAAAGGTAAATAAACACCGGGGGGGGGGTGTGATCTAAGGGGAGGTTAATGCGTCGGGTAATAGTGTTAGCCATTGGTTGTTATGTCCCCTTAATACAGAACCTTCCGTCTAATGGCAATATCATTGTTTCTTTGGGGAAGGCGAGTTGGGGGGGGGGGGGAAGGGGGTGAAGGAAGGGTGGTGGGGAGGGGGGAGGGAGGGACGAAGTGGTTGAGTTGGTACATTACATGTAACGTGTTCC
This sequence comes from Bulinus truncatus, assembly GCA_021962125.1. Taxonomy (NCBI): domain Eukaryota; kingdom Metazoa; phylum Mollusca; class Gastropoda; family Planorbidae; genus Bulinus; species Bulinus truncatus. Next base: position 33,083,587 of record JAGDYQ010000001.1, on the reverse strand, counting down.
GTCACACTATAAAACTAAAAAAAAAATTGTTAACAGCGCCAGTTGAACGTTTTGTGTCTATCCCACCTACCCCTTCTTCCCATTGTCTGAGAGACCTCCCCCCCCTCTACCCACCCCCCGCCCAACCCCAAGATTTGTACAGAAATTAATTGTATTGACAGTCCGAGCCGATCCTGCCTGTCACAGTTTGTGTTAATCACAAGTTAAAGTACAGACACGGAGTTGGTCTCTATTCCTGTCATTTAATTCATTTGTTATTGCACTCATGCATTCCCCGGATTTTGTTATCGTTCTATTAGCATTTGTCAGAGATCTACCCAGATTTAGCATCCTGCATTCAGGTGAGTGATTATTAATTTCTTTGAATGTGCCTTTTAAAAATGTTTAGATTAAAAGTTGAAATTAGAAAAAAAAAAGGAATAATAAAACTAGCACACTTTAGTTGGAGTGGTTAGGGGCGCTAACCTTCCACACTGTAGGCTAGAGTTTAAAAAATCCACAAACACGGAGAGTTTCCATTTTTTTTTCTGCTTGAAAAAAAAAAGTTGGCCAACTTTTATATTTTAATGTAAGTTACAAAAGTAACGAAATCTGGCCACAACTCCTATTTAATACAGCTATTTTAGTGGTGTAGTGGCTAGTGCTCCTGTCTGCCAAACTACAGGTTTTGAGTTTATTTTACGACAAACAAACTCATTAGCTTGATTGAAGAACAGGAAATATCCACTGCTCTTATAGCGAATGTCATGTAACACATACATGTGTAGCAAATGTCATGTAACACATACATGTGTAGCAAATGTCATGTAACACATACATGTGTAGCGTATGTCATGTAACACATACATGTGTAGCGTATGTCATGTAACACATACATGTGTAGCAAATGTCATGTAACACATACATGTGTAGCGAATGTCATGTAACACATACATGTGTAGCAAATGTCATGTAACACATACTTGTGTAGCGAATGTCATGTAACACATACATGTGTAGCGGATGTCATGTAACACATACTTGTGTAGCAAATGTCGTATAAAAACATAAACTAGTAGCTAATGTCATGTAACACATACACAAGTAGCTAATGTCATGTAACACATACACAAGTAGCTAACAAGACAAAGTATAGACCTGATTTAGACCAATCATTTCGTATTTAGCTCAATGAACAATTTTTAAACAGCGCCCATCTTTCATCCATACCATAGCCGAGGGTGCAGCGGTTATGGAGGCACCACGGGAGACATAGGAAGATATCAGCACTATGCCCAGCCGCCATTACCCTTTAAGTTTGGGTTCAAACCCCGCATCTTGAGGTCGACAGTCACACATCTCTGTGCTGTCTGTCTGTCTGTTCAACATTTCCACTTTGATTGGGCTCTTTTAACATGTCTTACAGCCCTTAACTAGATTCCCATGGGCCCAGGGATTTCAGGGCCCAACTCCTGATCGCCGCAAGGAACAGGGTTCAGTCCAAACACATTTCACTGTGTGACGCCCTTGTATAGCTCCCCCTCCCCCCATCATGTAGGGACAGAGATCTGCTATTAAAAGACTTACATTTGGAAGGGTTGTGTTTGAAAACTCCCCCCCCCTTCCCGGGTCTATGTGCGGTAAATGCGTCAAGTGTTACAATTAAATGTAACAACGTCATCAATCAGAACGTAAATAGAAATAAAAGAAGAATAATTAAAAATAAATAAAGAAATAAATAAATACATAAATACATAAATAAATAAATAATAAAATAAATAATAAATAAGTAAATAAATAATACAATAAATAAATAAATAGATAAATAAATAATCAATAAATAAATAAATAAATAATACAATAAATAATAAATAAATAAATAAAAAATACAATAAATAAATAATAAAAAAATAAATAAATACGGCTGATGTAGATTTAAATGGGAGATTGTTCGGTCACCTGTATACAGTTATTAAATTTAATTCTTAACTATAATAAATAACAAAAGTAGTGTATAGCAGTATACAGCAGTGTAGAATGGTGTATAGCAGTATACAGTAGTGTATAGCAGTATATAGCAGTGTATAGTGGTATATAGCAGTATACAGCAGTGTAGAATGGTGTATAGCAGTATACAGCAGTGTATAGGAGTATATAGCAGTGTATAGTGGTATATAGCAGTATACAGCAGTGTATAGCAGTATATAGCAGTATATAGCAGTGTATAGTGGTATATAGCAGTATACAGCAGTGCAGAGTGGTATATAGCAGTATATAGCGGTGTAGAAAGGTGTATAGCAGTATATAGCAGTGTAGAGTGGTGTATATCAGTATATAGCAGTGTAGAGTGGGTGTAGAAGTATATAGCAGTGTAGAGTGGGTATATAACTATATAGCAGTATATGGCAGTATATAGAAGTATATAGCAGTGTAGAGTGTTGTATAGCAGTGTAGAGTGTTGTATAGCAGTATATAGCAGTGTTGAGTGAGTATAGAAGTATATAGCAGTGTATAGCAGTATATTAAAATCCTTCAAAGAGTCACGCCATTATTAAGATAGCCAGATTTATCTGTGAAGTAAAAAAAAAGTGACTAATTAAGTAAGGTCTCCCCCACCCATCCAAACTTACCGTGAGCTCCATCTAGCCAACATCACTATAGTTCAGGGGTCGGCAACTTTTTGAGACGAAAGAGCCAATAGTTATAATTTATAATTTTCTCAGGTTTTAAAGAGCCACTAAAATTGTTTTTCCAATATTGTGGTACTTGATTAGGCCGCAACTTGACATCGAAAGAGCCGCATACGGCCCGCGAGCCGCAGGTTGCCGACCCCTGCTATCGGTCAAAGGTTGAGAACCCGCTAAATTTTTTCTTTTGAGTTTAAAAAAAGGAAGCGGGGGGGGGGATCGATAGGTTAACTTAGTTACGATTGTTTGGAGAGTAGACTGGCAGTATAATATACACCCCCCTCCCCCGACCTTCCAAAAAAAAAAACAACAGAAAGACACAAAAATAGGAAATTTCCGGAACTGCTAAGAATTAGAGGTAACTGGAGCATTTTAGTGTTTGTTGGCGCGGTTCAGTGACGATAGCAGTTTTTTTTTTTGTTTTGTTTTTTAGCTACACATCTACACACAGACACACACACACACACACATCTACACACACACACACATCTACACACATACACACATCTATACACACAGACACATACACACATCTATACACACAGACACATACACACATCTATACACACACATCTATGCACACGGACACATACACACATCTATTCACACATCTACACACACACAGACACAGACACGCACCAAGACAGACGGCTAGATACACGCCGATGCGCAAAGACAAACACCCACGTTATAATCGCACACACATTCACACACAAATAAATGAACTGACGCAACGTGTAACTGTGGCGTAGACCCCCAACAGCGACTGAGAAATTTGATCCCAACAGAGACTGAGAAGTTTGATCCCAACAGCGACTGAGAAGTTTGATCCCAACAGCGACTGAGAAGTTTGATCCCAACAGAGAATGAGAAGTTTGATCCCAACAGCGACTGAGAAGTTTGATCCCAACAGCGACTGAGAAGTTGACCCCAACAGTGACTGAAAAATTTGATCCCATCAGCGGCTGAGAAGTTTGATCCCAACAGCGACTGAGAAGTTTGATCCCAACAGCGACTGAGAAGTTTGATCCCAAACAGCGACTGAGAAGTTTGATCCCAACAGCGACTGAGAAGTTTGATCCCAAGTAAGGGTGTGGCGTAGGTTGAAGCTAGTCACCATGACACTCGGGTGGATTAGTAGGCCAACATTAACGATGTCAAACGATGAAGTCTTTATTTGTCTGTTTGTTTGTTTGTTTGTTTTGATTTTCATAGGGCGGCACAGTAGATAGCCACGGCTCACCTACCTTCAGGCACGCCGAGAGGGGGGTCAGGGAGGGTCATTGCCAGGGGGCCCGGCCGCCCCGACAATGTCAGTTTTTTTCACGACTCATTGTTTATTAAGGGGCCCGCAATGATGTCCTGCCCTGGGGGCCCTTGTTGGCTCTAGGTGCCCCTGCCTACCTTTACCCTGATGTGCTGGGGAGGTTAGATTACAAATCTCATCCAGGGCCGATTATCAAGTGGGCCCCACATGTCCAAGGGCCACGTTCATATTGATTTAGCTGTCGTAATAGCTCCCTAAAGGAGCCTTCACAAGGTGGAGGCGGCCCGTAAACATGTCAGGGGCCTAATACATGGAGGCCCCGTCGCTTTAGAGTTTATATATATATATATATATATTGCAAAAAAATGCTGGGCTCTTACATTTTTAAGGAAAGTAAAACATTGGGGCACCGGTTGTCAGAGTTTGCCAGTGGATTTAGATTTTCTCATTTCGTCTCTACCCCCCTAACACACACTCGAAATGTAAACATTCATTTGTTTATCTATTGATGTTGATTCAATATTCTCCTCAGCAAGGATTTTATGAAAGTGGTGCGCATGTGCAACACAGCGGACAAATGTTTTCCTATGGTAGGCGTGGCCTCAGCTCGACGTCACGTGACTCCTACGTCACCCCCGTGAACGGCATGGAAGACGTCATCGTGCGCCCCTTCACGCCGTCCGTCGCCAACAGCAGGGCGTCGTCGGCCTCCCAAGATGGCGGCGAATACCTTAAGCCATCCCAAGGTCAGATCCCGAGGCTTGACCTTGACCTCGCATCCGAAGCAGAGGGCGCCACCAGACCAACCCTTTTTCATTTCAACGAGAATAAGTTTGCGTCACGCCCTAAAGAGACGAATGGGACAAGTCCCCAGGAAAAGGTTATTATAGATGTGCTCCGCAGACGTCAAGAAGCGAAGGCGAGTGATCTCCCTCCTTTGGTAACAGCCAATCGGCGACGAGCGATCGTACCTAACAACTTGGATGGCTCCAAGACGGAGCTTCTCCCCAGGCCTCAGACTCCGTTTGTAAATTCTGAAAGCAGAAGGCGGCGCTCCGATAACGTGGGTCTTACGCGTCACGATTTTGCGCCTAACAACACCCCGACATACGCCACGGACAAACCCACGAACGTTACGGGGGCTTTCGGGGATAAGGCTGGTAGTTTGCAAGACGGTGTTTTGCGCAGGGCCAGAACCGACCCGAGGTTCGACGCTCACGTAACGACCTACGCCCCTGATGTATTTACCAACGTAACAGTGGCGGAGATAGATGAAGACGATGTCCGGTGCAGGACCACGCCTGACTCGAGGCTGGATGGTCACTTGACGATGTTGAACAGGCGAAGGAACTCTGAGGGGATTCGGAGGATAATCACCCGAGCAGGGGCGTTGGAGCCTTCGGCCAGCTGCAGGGCTGCGTCAGCCAGGAGTCAGGAGAGGCCGCCTAGCAGAAGCCATGATGCGCTCTTGAACGATTCAAAGTCCGAACCTGACAGCAGGTGTACGACTGCACCAAACACAGGTTCCTTTCAGCTTGACATACCGAATATCACTGTGTCGGTCGACGGGGCATCAACGCACGGTATTGCAATCGACGGTTCTCAGACAGACCTCAAGCGCCATGAGCCATCAGGGCCGAGGCCCCAAGAAAGTGAGAACCAGTGGAAGATGAAAGACGAACCAGAGTACATTGAATCATTTCAACATTTCAACGTTCTCAAACCTGGGAGGCTGACAGGCGAGAATGCTCGCGAACTGAAGCGCAAATTAGAAGAGAGGAAAAGGTCGCCGGCCGCAGAGCCCAAGGAAAGGCTGTTCCGTCCGCCGGTCAGATTCTCAGCCTGGGACGCTGATCACGGCGGTCAGCTGGCTCAAGAGACTGACCGTTGTCCGAACTGCCATGAACAGCTCGTCCGAGTTCCGTCCAGGTACATCGCCGTCAGACAAGACGAGAGGAATTTTTTCAGTTGGATTTTTTCTAAATGGAAGAACGTGAGTACAGTTTGTCTGGGTCAGTGAGTCTCAAAGTGAGGCACCCGTACCCCCGGGGAGTACGCTAAGAGTTTGGCGGGGGGGAGGGGTAACCCTTCACCGAGATGAGAACATTTGAAGGGGTGAGTTCCAAAACCTGCTAAGTACAAAATTTTCAAAAATAGAGTTATCATACTCATTAGCTTATTTCCCTATATTGGCATATATTCTGGGGGTGGTTAATTCCAAAAACTGTTAAATGCCGTTTAAATCAGCGCTATTAATTATTAACCACTCCCAGAATATATGCCAATATAGGGAAATAAGCTAATGAGTATGATAACTCAATTTTTGAAAATTTTGTACTCAGCAGGTTTTGGAACTCACCCCCCTCTTCGGTAAACATGCACGGTTAAAGCGAAAACACAGGCGTACGAAAATATACCTGGGGATGGGGGGGGGGTACACAGATGCCAAAGGCTTGAGAATCACTGGTCTAGATCAATGAAATAATCAATACACGGAATCAATATAGTAGTTGACAATGTTTTAAACCAATCAATAATTATTAGGAAAATCATATCACCAATAGTTCAATTGATTTATAAGTTGATACACAAATCAATCTATTCAGTACTACCTACTAAACTTTTGATTACATTAACACTATCAAGTTCACACACTGATACTCTTCGTAACTGGATTCAAACCCGGGATCTCCATAATGTCAGTTAGACTGACTTCCCAACATAATATCACGTGTTTATTTTTCAAGTTGATCTTACTTTGGTGCCCTATCGAAGTCCCGGTATTCATTGGGGTCCGAATCAGTGGTCCCTTTATGATGTGCGCGTGTTCGCGCCCGCATAGTTCGCCGAGCGTGCGCACCCGACATTGTAACAGAACACTCGAACGATTCGACTAGCGCACAGCAACACAGGTACACAAACACACACACACACACACACACACACACACAAATCGATGACTGGGGGACGCGGCTATTGATTTTCGTGTTCAATATATTTGAAATCAATGATTTGGTTGACACTAGCCATGTTATATTTGAAATGACTTGAATCAACAACTCGCTCGATCTAAGATAATCAAGGACCATCACTCAATCAGCGAGACAATGAGCCAACTACGTCACCACAGAGGTCTTTTTGTTAATGGAGGCCGATGAATGTAATCCGAGAAAAAAATGAAATCCAGAAAAGACGTAAAATAAAAACATAGAAACGTCAATAGTGAGGTAGCTAATTACATGTCTGCCTTCCTATCTATTTATCTGCCTGCCTACCTGCTTGTTTACCTATCTATCTATCTATCTATCTATCTATCTATCTATCTATCTATCTATCTATCTATCTATCTATCTATCTATCTATCTATCTATCTATCTATCTATCTATCTATCTATCTATCTATCCATCCATCCATCCATCCATCCATCCATCCATCCATCCATCCATCCATCCATCCATCCATCCATCCATCCATCCATCCATCCATCCATCCATCCATCTATCTATCTATCTATCTATCTATCTATCTATCTATCTATCTATCTATCTATCTATCTATCTATCTATCTATCTATCTATCTATCTATCTATCTATCTATCTATCTATCTACATACCTATCTATCTGCCTGGCTACCTACCTACCCACCCTCCTATCTACCTATCTATCTACTTACCTACATACTTACATACTTACCTACCTTGCTACATACTTACCTACCTACCTAATACTCTCCTTCCTACCTACCTACCTACCAACATACCAATCAACCAACCAACCAACCGATATAACTAGCTAACTAACTAGCCAATTAATCAATTAGCTAGCTAGCTATTTTACTACTTACTAGCTAACTAACTAAATTGTCCTGCATAAAATATACAGCATACGTACTGAAGAAAATTTTGTTTCCGAGCTAATATTGAATTATATGAGATAGACACATGTCCAATAAGAACGTGTCAAAAATGAATAATTCCTGTAGGACGGCCCTGCTAGGACCTATACATGTATTTATAGGAGAATTCTGTATAGTGATATTAAGTATACATGTATTTATAGGAGAATTCTGTATAGTGACGTGAGGTATTTAAATATCACGTAGAGATGTACTGATACATTATTTATATAAAGAGGAAGAAATACGAGAGAGGGAAGGAAGAGATAAAACATAAAGAGTCCTGTTACACATAAACGAGATTCGGATGCCTGTATGTTGTTCAATGTTACATGGGCAAACTGTGTAAGGTTCATTAGTTATCTACAACCAAACTCAGAGGCGTAGCGAGGGGTGGGCAAAGGGGGGCATCAAGCCCCGGGCGCTACTCACAAAGAGGCGCCAAAAGGTATATTTTACATATAATATTATATGTGTGTCGAATGGGGCGTGGGGGCGCTACACTGATATTGTGCCCCGGGCGGAAGATAGGCTCTCTACGGCACTGATCAGACTTGATCACATTACTAGATAATTCACTCGTGGTCTGAATAAAATAAAAACGTGGCAAGGATTATATCACTGTGTGAATTGAAATAAATGATGGCTTCTAGAAGTTGAATTATAAGGTCTCTTGTTTATAAATAATAGTTTACTAGACAAACAAACACATTATAACAGCCTTAAACAGGTACAGCGCACTCTACGACAGCTTTTAACCGGCACACCTCAGTCTATTCCAGCTATTAACCGGTATACAACTCCTATGCCACAGCTCTTCTTATTAACGCCCCTGCATTGATACAAAACAATAAATCGTCATTGCTGATTCAAACAATCCGCTGTTAATTATATGAATGCAATTTGGCAACTCGTTCAGACCAACTCTTGACGAACTCGGCCAGGTTTTTTTTTATCATTTTATCTCATTATCTTCCCTCGCCTGTAATCCGACCGTAAGTCGAGGTATTATTACATCAACAGCTTTTGATAAGATTTCCTGGCATAGAGGAAACAAGTGTTTTTTTTTGTTACAGAACTTGTGCCACGTTGGATTACATTATAATTTTTTTTTCTTTTGATTAATTAAAATATATTTATTTAATTTAAAAAATGGGAAGATAATTACGAAACAATTATTTGAACTAAATTTCGTGCTGGGTTTCCAACTGAGTAATTCCTTTATTATGGCGGTCTAAGATCTTGAAGAGAAATACTTCAGTTATATATTTTAAATTTGATTACGTACACAATGTGTGCTTCAACATTTTTTGGTAATTAGAGGGAAACACGACAGAGGTTCAAAGAGATTGATTGTAAAGAATTCAATACAAAAACATATTCACCGTTTTATTGTTTAACCCAACCGTGACCAAAAAGTGGCTTTTTATAGCCACATGTGTCTTTTCGCTGAGTCTTAGTGAGGCTACCAGTGAATCGTGAAACTGCGAGGCTACCAGTATCTCAATGAGCCGTGGTAAGGCTACCAGGCTACCAGTGAATCACTTTTTGCCTTTTTTTCATTACGTTTTGAAAAATTAAAGTCATGATTGTTTTGCCATCATTGTTTAACCGTTGTCCCAAAACCCTGGTTTAACCGTTGTCCCAAAAACCCTGGTTTAACCGTTGTCCCAAAACCCTGGTTTAACCGTTGTCCCAAAACCCTGGTTTAACCATTGTCCCAAAAACCCTGGTTTAACCGTTGTCCCAAAACCCTGGTTTAACCGTTGTCCCAAAACCCTGGTTTAACCGTTGTCCCAAAACCCTGGTTTAACCGTTGGCCCAAAAATACCCTGGTTTAATCACCCCCCCACCAGAGGCTTAGTGAGGGGTGGGCAAGGGGGCATCATGCCCGGGCGCTACTCAAAAAGGGGCGTCAAATGGTATATTTTACATATAATATTACAGAGTTTTCGAATGGGGTGGGGGGGCGCTAAAATAGTATTAAAAAGGTACTGTGCCCCGGGCGCGAGTTAAGCTCGCTACGGCATTCCCCCCCCCCCCCCCACAACCAAAATTTAGCGGTTGTCCCGCAACTCTGGTTGTACCATCATCCACAACCCTTGTTTAACCACTAGCGCAATATCTTGAATTAACCGTTTCCCCACATCATGGTTTAATCTTTGATACACAATCACTGTCCACGAAAACCTGGTTAAACATTTACTCCTCCTCCCCCCCCCCCGGAAAAAAACAACATTGGCTTAAACATCGTTCCTGAAAACCAGGGTTTATCACCCCCACCCCCCTCCCGCGGTTAAACATACTCTCACAGCCATGGTTTAAACCGTCGTGTCGTGGTTCTTTGTTCAATAGTTCACCCCCCCCACACCCCCGGACAACAGCAGCGGGTACCCTAACCTACCCCCCCCCCTCACCTCCACCCCGGTTTACCTGCCCACGGAAACGACTTTGTCAGCTACATTTACACGTTGACAAACACAATGCTCCCGTGTACAGCGGCCAAGGGCGAAACTACGCCTGTTGGGTCATATCCGGCCCTCCTGAATGCTCCATCCGGCACTTAACCTTTTTAGCGTTTGCCAAAAATTTACATTTGTTCAACACCCTTCTGTTGTGGGTCCCTCCCCCCCCACCCCGCCCCCTCTCCTCGGTCAAATCTACGAACCCAATGTGGCCCGCGACTCACAAAAAGGTCCCTCCACCCCCCCACCCCCACTCCTGGTCTATATTGTTAATGTTAATCGTCAGATCCATAAACTATCAACTTGTAATGTTTGAAATGTCCGCCAGTTGTTTATAACCGCAATGAAAGAATCTTCCAATAGACTGTCTCACACAATGGGTGCTAAAAGGCATTTTATATTAGGTGTGAAATATTGGCTCTGTTATTTCTAGAACTGAGCAAGTAGACTGAGAAACAAAATGGTTTTTGAGATAGGAAATAGTGCATTGAATTATGCCATCTGTTACAGTGCATTGAATTATGCCATCTGTTACAGTGCATTGAATTATGCCATCTGTTACAGTGCATTGAATTATGCCATCTGTTTTACAGTGCATTGAATTATGCCATATATAAGCGAACGATTTCACGCCTCCAGTGCATCATATTTTCTGAGATTATATCAGTCAATCAATCAGTAGATCAATCATTTTCAATTAATCAATCATATTAGCTATCCACCTATATTACTGTAAGTCTATCTATCTATCTATCTATCTATCTATCTATCTATCTATCTATCTATCTATCTATCTATCTATCTATCTATCTATCTATCTATCTATCTATCTATCTATCTATCTATCTATCTATCTATCTATCTATCTATTTATTAAACGTACCAGCCAATCAGTCAGTTTTCCAATTAATCTAACTGAACAACTTTTTCAATCAACAACCTTATCACTAACGCCTAGATTTCATTATCCTAGATTATGTTGGATTAAGTTCCACCAAGTACCATTCAACGAAAAAAAAAACAACAACTGTACGAGCTGCCACAGGTAATAAAACTAGTCATTGGTCACGTGACGTTTTGTCTTATTTGTGACCACATTCTACGTGTGTCGGAAAAAGCGTCGATCAGCGATTGGTTTGCCTTTTATTCTCTCAGCTTGTTTATTATTGAAAGGGAAGAAACTCGCGAGAAACAAAAATAATTTTTTGATTGCTCTCCCCTTTGCGATGTACATTTATCTGTGGTATTTATAGACAACAGATTCACAAGTAATCATGACACGTAATTCATCACACAAAGTTATAGAGATTTTATACCGCACAAGGCATGTTGACGTCATCGCTCTCCATGTATGTTATAAACCCTTGATGAGACGGTTTCATCCTCCGCACCATAGCTGATAGTGCAACGACCATGGAGGCACCACGGTGGAACGCACAGCAGGTTGGTCTTAAGCAAGAAAATCAGGATCGCTGCTAAAGCGCCACCGCTCCATCCGTTTATCCACCAATCAATCCATCCATCCACCAATCCATCCATCCACCAATCCACCCACCAATCAATCCACCAATCAATTCATCCATCCACCAATCCATCCGCCAATCAATCCACCAATCCATCCATCCGCCAATCCATCCATCCACCAACCCATCTATCTATCTATCTATCTATCTATCTATCTATCTATCTATCTATCTATCTATCTATCTATCTATCTATCTATCTATCTATCTGCCTGCCTCTCTGTCTGTCTATCTATCTATCTGCCTGCCAACCTGCCAGCCTATCTGTCTATCTATCTGCCAACCTGTCTGTGTCTGTCTACTGTCATCTACCTACCTAACCCCTGTAAGACATTGCCCCCGTGTTGACTACCGAACACTATCCGAGGAGAATGACGTATAGCGATGGAAACAATTAAAACAATTAGAAAAAAAAAAACCAACACTTGACTATGTTGATAAATTTAATTGTGTGAAACTCGATACAGCGGGTCTTCTGGCCTCTGATCTCTAATTTGCTTTGTTTCACAACGATGACCTAGTTTCACTTGACTCTACTCTGCCCCCCACCCCTCCCCATGCTCTGTAATTCCATCACAGTTTCAATAATTGCTCCCCCTTTGTTTCTGAGCTCAAGTAATTAACACCCGGAGTCTATGATGGAGATTATTGAAAATTGTCAGTAGCCACAGATCCAGTTATTTAAATATCAATTGTCAATTCTTTTATTCATTGCATGTTTTTAAAAGTATAAATTATAATATGGTAGCATACACATCAAAAAAACTTCGTTTTAAAAATTTATACAATATCATGTTGATAACGTTTTATAAAGGACATAAACTCGGGTTTGCGTTCATCTGATGGTTTTTGTATCCAGGCTTGTAAGCTTTGTTTACATTGGTTACCATGATGGCGAATCTTAGCATAACTTCGGAAGCTGGAGAGCTCACGGGAGATGAAGCGGATGAAGGGGACTTGACCCTTCTCGCCTTCATCGCAGATGATATGCTTCCGGTAGTAACAATGGTCAACTCGGTTGTGGTGTCCGGCATCATCGGGGTCTTCGGCCTCGCTTTCAACCTCATCAACATCGTCATCTTCGCGAAGCTCGGATTCAAGGACACGTCCAACATCTCATTTCTGGGGCTGTCATTGGCCAACGCAGGAGTGGTTCTCATGCTGCTGGAAAGCAGCGTCGTGTACAACCCGCTGTTGATTCAAGCCGTCCTTTACGTGGAGGTGGCGGACGCCGTGGGCCACATCACTTTCGGCTGGTCGTACACCTTCTTCAGCCGGATATCCAGCGGGATGACCGCCGCCATTACCGTGGAAAGGTTCCTTTGCGTCGTGATGCCGCTGAAGGTGAAAAAATTCGTCACTAAGAAGGTCACGGTCGTAGCAACCGTCACAATATTCGTCGTGCCCATAGCCATGACTATCCCGGCATTTCTCGCATCCAGTCTGGGCCCCGTGTACCACCCGGCCTTGAATAAAACCATTTTAGGGCTCGTCCGTTCGGAGAATTCTGTTGAGCTAGAAAATTTCGCAATATTTGGCTACCTGATAATGCGAATATTTCTGTACGGGACGGTGATTATATTCACTATCGCTCTAACTAGGTCATTTCTGCAGAAGACGCAATGGAGGAACTCCGCCACGTCATCAGCGTCCTCATTAAACAACCGCGACAAGCGATTGGTCAAAACGGTCATCACTCTGTCTACGTCATTCATCGTATTGTCTTCGCCGGTGGTCGTTCTAGTTTTCATGATGTTTTTTTTCCCAGAGTTCAAGCTGACCGGCCGATACAAGAATCTATTTATAACTCTGTTTTCCACGTGTTACCCAATCGACGGCATGAATTCCACCGTGGCGTTTTTCATTTTCCTGGACATGAGTTCTAAATATAGACGTGAGTTGAAACGATTAATGGCTTTAATGCACTGGTCTAACGGCAATTACAACAATCTATATTTCAATAGTTTAAAACGGTTTTATTCTATGAAAAACTGATAGTCTGCTTGTTGTTAATAATTCCCAGCCAAAAATATTTTTAAAGAAAATTAACCAAATATTAAAAGCGAGTAAGATTTAACTTTGGTTTGTTATGTTTTGACGTTAAAACTGTCCGGAAAAAAAAAAGATTGAAAAAAACCCGGGGGCCTTTAATAACCTGTGGCAGAATGGGCACTTGAGACGCATTTAATAACCTGTGAGCTAGAAGGCTCTGGAAAGCTTTAGAAAAAATCTATACAATTCTAGAAGGTTCTGGAAGGATCTATGAAATTTTTCGTGGGTTTTGGAAGCTTTTAGAAAAACGTGGAAACCTTGAGAAGGTTCTGGGAAATTCTAGAAATCTCTAGAAGTTTTGATTTTCATATAAATAGCCAGCTTCACCAGTGCATAAAAAATTAAGTGTTATAAGATCAAATGTTGCGGCTATATAAATATCATTCATTTAGTTATGACTACTAGGTCGAAAAGTGTTGTTCATTTAACTGGCATAGAAGTTGACACAACTCCTGTTTATTGAGCTAGGTACTTCCCCTAATTGAGCCTACTGGCCAATGGTATGTTTACAAATACAGCCGTCTGGCAGTTAGTTGGTACAATTTTTTCATGACCTATTTCTTTGCTTCATTGCTTGTATATTGTCCATTGGACTTGCCAATGTCTATTGAGCTAGGTACTTCCCCTAATTGAGCCTACTGGCCAATGGTATGTTTACAAACACAGCCGTCTTCAATAATACATTTGGGGGTTGTACAGCTGGACCGGATGTGCTGCTATTCAAGCGCTTTAAGACGTTTTGGCCAAAAATAAGACAGGAAGAATTTAGTATATGCCATGATGTTCAACTGGAGCAAAATCTTAAACCATTAAAAGAAGAAGTCATCACGTTTTGTTCAAATATCCTTCAAATGAAAGACAACTCAAGATATTTGCCAAGTGAAGATTACAAAGATCTTCAGACTCTGAATCTTATCTTCCTTGGAGGAATTCCTCTCCCCTTTGGGGTGCGTTTTCGTGTTTCAGCTTATCACCATGCAAGGTGGATTTCTAAATAATCTACATAATGAAGATTTATCTCTTCCGTCATCAATTTAAGCTGACTAAGCATGATGACAGATCAATTAAAGAATTTGGTATCTTTGCATCCTTGGTTTACATTAAAGCTTGGATTCAGTGTCCCATTCTAGCAGACGCACCTTTGAATGTTTTTCCCTTCATTTCTCAGACTGCATTGAAAACGATTGTCCGACATCTATAGTACCTTAGTGCAAACTCATTCCTCTGATTCTCTTTTCTCGATGTGTCTCCGTGGATGAGAAAAACAGCCTTGCTGCTTGCTTGCGACAATTGATGGAGAAATCTTCTGATGATCAGAAAGAAGAAAGGTGCATTCGCAGCACAAATGATCCTTCAGCACTTCATAATGTGACATTCAAGGATTTTACGACCTCGTCATTGCTGCTCTTCTTTAATGCTCTTCTGCTTCCCACAAATTTTCTCATGTCTGATGCTTCCACCTGGCAACAAACTCCATCCTTTCAGAAGGCAACAGCAGTGGTCTCTTCCTTGAAAGTTGTCAATGACTGTGTCGAGCGGGGAATTGCACTGATGTCATCATTCAACTCATTTCTCACCAAATCAGAGGAGGAAAAGCAGTACTTGCTCCAAATTGTTGAACAGCATCGCAAAGAGTTTCCAGATGCAAAAAAGTCAACTGTGCTGAAGAGATCGAAACTTCAAGACCTTCAAGACTCAGAAAGCACAGACTAAAAAACTTTTAAAAGTGTATTTTTGAATGACGTACTTAGAACTACTCTGCAATACAGTCAGGTTAATGTATCATGTAACTAGTATTATTTTACTGTTTAATTCCTACTGTGTAATATAATTATTCTTTGTATCTAAAAAAACAGCATTTTAAACCTTGCAAAATGTTCATTTAATGCAACTGCCGAATACCATAAAACACGAGATAACAAGTGCACTGAGGCAGTATTTATAGGAGCCCAAATGGTGTAAAATTGTGTATATACATGTTTTAAATCACAGTGTACCAGAAAACTAAAATGCTCATGATAAAAAATCAACTTTATATATATTACTTGCAATAATAGATTTTAAATATATATTAAAAATGTACTGCTACAGATGCAATGATAAAATAATATAGAACACCTTGGTTATTTCAAGGTATATAAACGTGCTCTCCTATGAATAATTGATAATTATTCTATCATGCCTTATAAAAAGTCTTGCTATGTTTACAAGACGTGTTGAAGTGTTACACATAAACGTACATATTAGATTTGGAAATTATAATAACGCGCTAATCTTCTTGGGCCCCTTTTTGGGTATCGTGGGCCCCAGGGTGAGATCTTGACCTACTTTACGTTAATATATAGAGCGTTTAAATCCATTGTGGCCTAACAATCAATGCCCACCTTAATTACACTTCAATTACATCCGTCTGTATTTTTAGTCGAAATACTTGAAGCCAAATATATTGCTATAGGCATAGATAACTTGACCTCGGCGGGTGCGCAATGGACAGGGAATTCCCGTAGACCAGCCGCACCGTATAAATTACGTATTGAATGAAAGCAGTGACTGTGTGACGTAAGAGCAGCAGACGATGAAGCCGGCAGCGTAGAATGGTGGACATTGTATTTGTAGACGGCAGGCCCGTAGCGTGCGGGGGGGGCAAGGGGGCCGGGCCCTGATATTGCCAGGCCCCTGCTGTAGAATGCCTGGCCCCTGCTGTAGAATGCCTGCCCCCTGCTGTAGAATGCCTGCCCCCTGCTGTAGAATGCCAGGCCCCCTGCTGTAGAATGCCTGACCCCCTGTTGTAGAATGCCTGGCTCCTGCTGTAGAATGCCTGGCCCCTGCTGTAGAATGCCAGGCCCCCTGCTGTAGAATGCCTGACCCCCTGTTGTAGAATGCCTGGCTCCTGCTGTAGAATGCCAGGCCCCCTGCTGTAGAATCCCTGACCCCCTGTTGTAGAATGCCTGGCTCCTGCTGTAGAATGCCAGGCCCCCTGCTGTAGAATGCCAGGCCCCTGCTGTAGAATTTTCACGCTACGGGGCTGGTTGACGGAATATAGATTATTACATGGTGTGTATTTATTGAACCTTCACCTGTGACTGTTCTGATTCTCCCCCCGCCCCCCCCCCCAGTCGCAAAAAAAAATTATGTTAAGATGATATGACCTTACCTAGTCACACAAGAAGACTCATCTATGCTTCATTTTGATTGGTCATTTTTTTTTTATTTCCTTGAACTCCTTTCGGATAATCCAATTATAAAAGGTCACATTTCATTTCACCCCAGGGTTCAGTTCACCCCAGGTTTCATTTCACCCCAGGTTTCAGTTCACCACAGGTTTCAGTTCACCACAGGTTTCAGTTCACCATAGGTTTCATTTCACCACAGGTTTCAGTTCATCACAGGTTTCAGTTCACCACAGGTTTCAGTTCACCCCAGGTTTCAGTTCACCCCAGGTTTCTGTTCACCCCAGGTTTCAGTTCACCCCAGGTTCACTATAGCTTAGGGCCCCCACTTCCTATGGGGCCCCCAGTAAATTGTCAGATTGACCAATGGCCGTATATACTTTGGCACTGACATATACTACTATATTGACTTGAAATAAAAAAAAGGGGCCCTATATCTCAAATAGCTTAGGGCCTTATCAAAGCCTAATTCCGGCCCTGTCCACATGGAATAACAAGAAACCACCTAAATATCACAAAGTCTTTTGAAACAAGATTAAATAAAAAACCATCTTTGATCTTTGTTAAGTAGAAATCTCAGCTAGCCTGCAGGATTAAATGTTTAGTTAACACAGGCCTTCAGTCTGTCTTTAAAATGTTAGCCCCAACAACATGAAAGGAAAAATGCTATTAAGAGACTTATAGCTGCTTATAAGTCGTAATGAAAGAGTCTTTGTAATGTTCTATGTTCTACATCATAATGTTCTATGTACTACACATCTGAGCGATATTTTTGAAAGGGCGCAGCCAATTGTGCTAATTGTGCTCTAAAAAATTTCAATGGCGGTATAATGTTCGTTCTATTATTTATTTGTGTGTAAATCTAAGCTAATCTAAGTCTGTGTAATCTGACTTGACGAGCTATTGTCCTACTGTACGGATATATCTAAACGTGTTTAGGCTAAGATAACATTTGGTTGTTTGAAATGTGAACTTGATCTTTGACATTGTTTCTAATGCATCAAATTTTCTGGATTCATTCGAAATCAATCAGTCAATCAAATAATCAATTAATGAATCATTCAGTCAGTTAATTATTTAGTTGAACAATCAATTCTTTATCTATCTATCTATCTATCTATCTATCTATCTATCTATCTATCTATCTATCTATCTATCTATCTATCTATCTATCTATCTATCTATCTATCTATCTATCTATCATCTATCTATCTATCTATCTATCTATCTATCTATCTATCTATCTATCTATCTATCTATCTATCTATCTATCTATCTATCTATCTATCTATCTATCTATCTATCTATCTATCTATCTATCTATCTATCTATCTATCTATCTATCTATCTATCTATCTGTCTGTCTGTCTATCTATATATCTATTTAAATCTAAAAAACATATAAACATATATATATATATGCTTTTAGTTCGTGTGATGTACAAGAGATTCACATAATTTAAATAAAGATAATAATTACCTTTAACATTGTTTCGTAAAAATTCAATATAACGATCCATCTTTTAATTTCGTTTCACTGCTTGTTGTTTTTTAAATTACCGTTCATTTTCTTTTTTAAAAGAATGGTAATTAATCACATACTTGCGTATGTACTTTCGTTTCAGTTTCGGTAATTACACTCTTTGTTCGTTGGTTCATCTAACTAACACAAAGTGCAGTAATTGCGATGAATACCAGGTTTACTTCACTAGCATTGAAGATACTAAAAAAAAGGTGAACGTAGAATTCATCTAATAACACACCCTTACCTAACAATTTGTATAATTTTGAAGTGGAAAAAAAATATTAATCATGACGTCAAAATAACACGCTGCTGATCTTGTGATAGAATGAATAAACCTGGACTCATTGTGTAGATTCGGCTGGTAGAGATCCATAAAAAAATATTTCATCGTCTGCTTCCATCATTCATCGATGCGCATGATGGTCAATCAAAGTCTTAAGTCAGAGCTCTCGAGTGATGAGCCGGAAGAGGGTGGATTGTTTCTTGTGTCTTACGTGCCCGATGATCTTCTTCCGGTCATCATTTTGGTCAACTTCGTTGTGGTGTCCGGCATCATCGGGGTCTTCGGCCTCGCTTTCAACCTCATCAACATCGTCATCTTCGCCAGGCTCGGGATCAAGGACACGTCCAACATCTCATTCCTCGGGCTGTCGTTGGCCAACGCCGGAGTGGTTCTCATGCTGCTGGGGTTCAGCGTCATGGAAAACCCGCTGTTGCTGAGAGTCGCCATGTACGTTGATTTGGCGGACGCCGTGGGCTACATCAGTTTCGGCTGGTCGTACACCTTCTTCAGCCGGATCTCCAGCGGAATGACCGCATCCATCACCGTGCAAAGGTTCATTTGCATCGCCATGCCGCTGAAGGTGAAAACCTTCGTCACTAAGAAGGCCACGGTCGTAGCAACCGTCACAGTGTTCGTCGTGCCCATAGCAATGACTATCCCGGCATTCCTCGCGTTCACTCTGGGCCCCGTGTACTACCCATCCCGAAACAGAACCATTTTGGGGCTCGTCCCGTCACAGAACTCGGCCGAGCTTGAAAATTTCGCAGCTCTCGGATATCTGCTTACGCGGCTATTTCTATATTCGACTGTGACTATTTTCACTATCGCACTAACTAGGTCATTTCTGCAGAAGACCCAATGGAGGAATTCAGCCACGACGTCATCAACGTCCTCATTAAACAGCCGCGACAAGCGACTGGTCAAAACGGTCATTACTCTATCAACCCTCTCCATCGTATTGTCCTCGCCAGTGGTCGTTCTGTCTTTGATGATAATATTCATCCCAGAGTTCAAGGTGACCGGCCGATACAAGAATCTATTTATAACTCTCTTCTCCACGTTCTACCCAATCGACGGCTTGAATTCCACTTTGACCTTTTTTATTTTCCTAGACATGAGTTCTAAATATAGAAGTCAGCTTAGAGAGTTGCTGTTCTTGACTCGCTGGTATATAGGCGATAAAAACAATAAACATTCAGACAGGTCGAAAACCAATTCCCGGAAAGAACAATCTAGTTGACACAATATTTGAAGCCAATAATTTAAAAAAAATCTGGCTAAATAGCAGGATGAAGTGAAATTTAATTTTGGCTTGTTGACATTGACGCTGGCCGACAAAAAGAAATTTACATTTTATTTTAAAATTGTTTTATTTTGGAGTATTACAGTTGGTTTATATATAATCGATTTTTGTTGTTGAAAATATAAACACATATATATATATATGTATAAACGATAGGCTGCAAATGAACTACCTATCTATTTAGAAGATATGCGGAAGTATGTAAAGACTGCCAGGAACAGCCTAAGACCGATTTGACCGATTGTTCGTAATTGGGCCCCGCGCCTGGCAGGGGCCCCGAAATTAACATTTTTCATGTCAGTATCAGTCATGGCTCGTGTCAAAGGCTTTTTAAATGTTAAGAGGGACCTCTCAAGCATCCGTTAAATTGGGCCCCGCACTCCGTAAAGCCGGCCCTGGTGACTGCGAAAGTGTAGCAGTTGCAGTCTTAAGGAAATGGCCATTAGAGCGTCTGGACCTGACCCTGCGGCTGAGGAGAGCCGTGTTAATTTAAAAAAAATTATTAATGAAAACGAAAGTGAAAGCAGCCAGCAGATGTGGCGTCTAAACGGGTACAAATTTTGAAAGTGTGTACTGAATGGAAGTGTCATGGTTGTCCTATCCCTTATGATTACGCATTGTTTAGTTATTGTGTTATTGCCTTATTTGGTATTGTTCCATCCCTTGCTACCACGCATTGTTTAATTACAGTGTTATTTCCTTATTTGGTAATGTTAAGTGCTTGTAAGGTCAAGCATGTATGATGAAATAGTGTCACTCACCCACGCACTGGGCTTGGCGCGAATCGTCCACACATTTGACCTCTGTGGGTTTTGGCGGGGAAAATGACGTATTATGACGTTTTATTTCAATAGTGAAAGTTATGATTTTATCTTCAGCATACTGTGGTATTCTAGAAGTTGTTTTTTCAAAGAATGTACCAACACATTAGTTACAATCTGTACCAACTAAAATACTTATTCATTGTGTTTATATATTATTCAGCAACGTTTCAATATTGTGTTCATATTAGGAGCCGATATACCATTCGATTAATTTACCAGTTTATTGATCACGCGGAGTTATTGAATTTTTACCCAATATTTGAATTGATTAGTTTATTAATAAAAAATAAAAAAATTCAATATTTATCTATCGGTTTTTTGGATTGTTTATTTATCATGTCAAGTGATAAAAGCTTTAACATTAGTCACTGTGTCTTTTTCTAGATGGAAAAACTGCCCTCAAGACACCAATTCTTATTATTTTTTAAACTGAAAAGTCTCTACAGCTTATGACTTCAGGGGCGTAACTAGTCACGGCGGTTATCGAGGGTGCGCTAGATTCAGCTGTCGTGCCTAAAGATACCACAGTCGTGGGCAGAGTTATTCCAGTTGAAGCACTGGGTGCAGGAAAAAACATGTCGGGCCATTTAGAAAAAGTGATACATGTCAAAGGCTTGAAAAAGGGATCTGTTGGGGGGGCCCTCACATAGTTCGGGGCCTTGGGCGCGCGCCGGCCCTTAAATCCGCCTCTGACCACAGTGGGGGAAAATTTGCCAGGACTGGTCATTTGAGTGACCCCAGGGGGCGTACCGCCCCCTCCACCCCAACATAGCGACCGTCACAGTTATCCTCCGCCCCTGCATGGCAACCATCACCCTCCCCTACCTGGCAACCGTCACAGTTTTCGTCATATCACATACATATAAAAAAAAAACGATTCTTCGACCATCCATTTTTTGTTGCCGTGACCCACCTGAAATTCGTCAGCGACACACCTGTAGGCCGCGAGTTCTCAGAAGGTCATGACCTACACTGTGAGAATCACCGAGAGTGACTGTTGGAGGAGTGAAATAGTTGCCAGTGATTAAATACTAATCTGGCCAAACAGCAGTACAAAGTAAAATATGAATTTGGTTTGTCCATGAAGCTTGACTTAAAGGTTACTTGGTTATGTTTTCAGTAGCCAATCAGCATAAACAATGTAAGTATATACATGATACTAGTCTAGACAATAGTGGGATTGTGTATATTGTGTGCAAGGAACATAAGTGTATATGTAATGTGGTTGCACCATCATTGCCGCTGTTTAGTACAGAATAGTCGCTGCGTTTGACAGACTAAAACTCAGCTTTATTTGTTGGGTGAAATCAATAATAATAACTACAACAATTACAGCAGCCAAAATAATACTAATAACAATTGTAACAACAGCAACAACAACGATACTAATAACAATTGTAACAACAGAAACAACAATGATACTAAAAACAATTGTAACAATAGCAACAACAATGATACTAATAACAATTGTAACAACAGCAACAAAAATGATACTAATAACAATAATAACAACAACAACAATTATAGTAAAAGCAATAGTAACAACAACAATAACAATTATACTAAAAACAATAGTTACAACAATAACAATTATAGTAATAACAATTGTAACAACAACAATAGCAATTATAGTAATAACAATAGTAACAACAACAATAACAATTAAAGTAAAAACAATTGTAACAACAGCAACAACAATGATACTAATAACAATAAAAACAACAACAACAATTATAGTAAAAGCAATAGTAACAACAACAATAACAATTATAGTAATAACAATTGTAACAACGATAACAATTATAGTAATAACAATAGTTACAACAACGATAACAATTATAGTAATAACAATAGTAACAACAACATTAACAATTATAGTAATAACAATTGTAACAACAAAAACGCTTGAATAACTACGTGTGGGAATTTTTGACCAAGAAAAATCAATGAATACAGCAGGACATAGTATTACAAGTGTACATACTTATAGAGTACAGATACAGTCTGTAACAATTCATATAGCTACTCGATTACTAACCCTATTGACGTGACAGAACCACTTGCGATACTTCATTGGACATAATCCGTGTGTTTGTCTTTGAGTCTGAACGTGGACACACTTTGTTAACGCAAAATAAAAAAAAAAATAAAAATATCACAGCTTTTTATTTCTTACATGAATTTAAATTTTACAAGTGCATGATGCATTTTGTAGGATGTCGGATTACAACATCCAACTTCAACAAATGTTTCCTCAATCCACATCCGGTGTGCTGCTACATTTTTGATTATCACAACTTATACACGGGGCATAAATTTTATAGAATACCAAGGACTCAACTACACTCAGATGATATGTATACCCCGTCACGCAGATATTTCTCTTCATCCATCGAACAAGTTCATTTTGGGGTCAACGTTCACTTGCCAGCTGACCAGTCCACCACTGACCACTTCCACTGGCCTTGACCTCAGCTGACCACCACCCCGCTCGAAGTGCTGCACGTCTACAGAACTCTATTTACCAATTTGGTTATGTCCCTTGGTGCACGGTCAATGAGGTTATGTCCCTTGGTGCACGGTCAATGAGGTTATGTCCCTTGGTGCACGGTCATTGAGGTTATGTTCCTTGGTGCACGGTTATTGAAGTTATGTTCCTTGAGGCACGGTCAATGAGGTTATGTTCCTTGGTGCACGGTCAATGAGGTTATGTTCCTTGGTGCACGGTCAATGAGGTTATGTTCCTTGGTGCACGGTCAATGAGGTTATGTTCCTTGGTGCACGGTCAATGAGGTTATGTCCCTTGGTGCACGGTCAATGAGATTATGCCCATTGGTGCACGGTCAATGAGGTTATGTCCCTTGATGCACGGTCAATGAGGTTATGTCCCTTGATGCACGGTCAATGAGGTTATGTTACTTGGTGCACAGGTGACAAATGAACGCAGAATAAATTATAAAAAAAAATACTGGGTAAATTAAAAATATGACATCGAGTTGGATAGACAGGTCTTGATTTAAGTAGGTCACAAAGATAAGTAAATAATTAAGTAGAATGTAGATGGTTGGACAGAAAGTGATGTGATTCTGTCAAAGAGATAAATTGAAATAATATAGACATGTTAGTGTGATTAGTCACATAGAAATAATATAGACATGTTGTAGTGTGATTAGTCACAAAGAAATAATATAGACATGTTTAAGTGTGATTAGTCACCAATAAATAATATAGACATGTTTAAGTGTGATTAGTCACAAAGAAATAATATAGACATGTAAGTGTGTTAAGACTAGGGTTCGAAAATTACGCGTAAGATTGGCGCGCGTAATTTACGCGTAAATTACGCGTAATTTACGCGTAAGTTACGCGTAAGTTACGCCTAAATTACGCGTACCATTAATTCCCAATTACTTGAAAATTTATATTCCTTTTGTTGCTCACGCTCACTGATTGCTAGTAG
The DNA here is from genome assembly GCA_021962125.1 of Bulinus truncatus. Taxonomy (NCBI): domain Eukaryota; kingdom Metazoa; phylum Mollusca; class Gastropoda; family Planorbidae; genus Bulinus; species Bulinus truncatus. Next base: position 33,059,152 of record JAGDYQ010000001.1, on the reverse strand, counting down.
GTGTATTTTTAATAATGTTTTCAAAGGTTTTAACTTGTAATTAACCGGTCATACTAATTTGCCCGTCGTCCGCATCGGCCACGTATTTCGTCGTGTATTGACTGCATTAGCGGCGGCCATCTTTGGCTGAGTAATACCGTCTAATACGGTCAACGCGGGACGGGTGCAATGCGCCTCGAAATACGGCCGCCTCGGGTGCTGAACTCAGCAAAAGACGGCACACGCGATCGACGCTGGTTAGGGTTCGAAAATTACGCGTAAGATTGGCGCGCGTAATTTACGCCAAAATTACGGGTGTCATTAATGCCCAAATTACTTGAAAATGTATGTTCCTTTTGTTGCTCACGCTCACTGATTGCAAGCAGGTGTATTTTTAATAATGTTTTCAAATGTTTTTAATTTACCTGTCATACTAATTTGCCCCGTCGTCCACGTATTTCGTCGTGTACTGACTGCATCAGCGGCGGCCATCTTTGGCTGAGTAATACCGTCTAATACGGTCGACGCAGGACGGGTGCAATGCGGCGCGAAATACGGCCGCCGCGGTTGCCGAACTGAGCAAAAGACGGCACACGTGATCGACGCTAGTGCAATCCGCAGCGAAATACAGACGACGTGGGTGCAATACGCAGCGTAATACGGCCGACGCGATCGACGGGAACACTATACACAGTAAAATGTTTTCTATACGTTTCATGACATTTGGAACATATATTATTATAGATAATGTTTATAAAAACAAGCAATTAAGCCTGTTCCATTCTGGACACAGGACGTGTTAGCGCATTTTCGTGTTATGTATCAGTACGTTTGTTAGCTTTCAGTAAATATTTGTAAATTTTGGAAATGTTTATAAATCCAATTGTGTAATGCATATATTTGTAAAAAAAAAATTATAAAGACGTTTCTTTATATTTGAAAAAAAATTATTGTCTCTTAAATCTAACTACAAGTGGTTTGTGGTTACTGAAATAGGACTCATAATTGAAAACATTCTAAATTATAGTCATTTAATCGTCCGAAAACTCCGTCAATTGTTGCATAGCTCTGATACTTTCAATTAAACTCAGAACACAAGCTTACTATTTCATTTGATGATTTTCTTAATAAATCTTGGTGAAACTACGTGCTGCAGTATTTCGCACCAAATGAACGGGTTATTGAACGTACAAGGTGCATATATAATATATAAGCCCCTTAGGAGCCCTGAAGCCCGGCCCTCAGAGGTCCTGTCGCGAAATGAACTTTTGATGTACACATGGCAGGCCAAGACCTACAAAATGATATATACATCATGGGTCTAGGACTTATAGTTGCTGAGATATAGCGCTCCTTTATTAATATAGCTTATATAGTAAAAAACGGTACTAAGGCCCCTTTTACGGCCCTGAGAGGTCAGATCGCGAAATGAAAAAAAGTCATTTCTTGGCAGGCCAAGACCTACAAAATGATATATACATCATGGGTCTAGGACTTATGGTTGTTGAGATCTAGGGTGTACACGGACAGACAAAGCGGGGACAATAGAGTATTTTTTTTTTGAAAATGCTCTAAAAATGGGTTTTTCCAGATTACAATAAAAAAAATTTCATGTCAGGGAAAAATGTTTTCTATACGTTTCATGACATTTGGAACATATCTAGATAATGTTTAAAAAATATTATTATTATTTTTTGGATCTTTGGGTTTTATAACCTCCACGTTTGGCTTGCGGCCGCTTGCCATACAGCTCATGGCGGCATTGTGTAGAAAATTTTTATGATTTTGTCTTATTTTTAACCAGACTTTGGCTTCCTTATTGAAAATATTTATTTTATTATGTTTACTAAAACGCTTAAAACAAACAATATAATGTGCGGTTTACGCTGTTTTACCAAACGAATACTTCCGGTTTATGCTTGTGGCCGGATGTAGATGGTACTCCTAATCACTGCAATTAATTAATCGCCGCTGTTAACACAACAAATTGCGACAGAAACAATTAAAAATGGCCGTCAAATATGTATTTTTTAAATTACCGTAATTTACGCGTAATTTTCCAAAATTACGTTACCGTAAATTACGCGTAATTTACGGTAACTTACGCGTAACGTTACGCGACTTCGAACCCTAGTTAAGACACATAGAAATAATATAGACATGTAAGTGTGTTAAGACACATAGAAATAATATAGACATGTAAGTGTGTTAAGACACATAGAAATAATATAGACAATGTACGTGTGTTAAGTCCCTGTAAGGTTGAGATGAAATCTCTTAGATACTATAAACCACTTATGGGACATTTTTTACGGCCCTTCTTGTTTAGTGCGATGGTTATGGAGGCACCACGGGAGACATAGCGGGAACTTTCAATATGAACATGAGTTACCCAATGGTATATATATATATATATATATACATATATATATATATATATATATATATATATATATATATATATATATGTATGTATCGATAGAGAGACATATAGATGGTCTGAAATGACGTGTTAGATAAACAGATTGACTGAATGATTGATCATTTTGTCGTGATTGACATCCTATGATTTCCTTCCACCTGCCTTATGGATTTAATCCTCTGCTAGTGACAGCCACAAGAAAAAAAAACAACCAAAAGAAAGTTACCAATGCGTATCGTTCCATAGTTTGATTTGAGAGGGTGACAAGTCTATACCGTCCCATCCCTGACCCCCCTCTACCATTCAACCCGTGTCTAACGGTCATTGCTGGTGATTGTATCAGCACACGGCACTTGATCTCTCCCCATCGCCTCAGGCACACCACCACCGTGACCACCGGACGAGACGTAACCACGCAGACCGCGGTCAGAGATCAGAGTAACTCTAGCGTGAAGTACTTACAGAGTTGATGCCCCTTATAGTGGGGAGGCGTTTGAATTCATGTACTAGTCCAGGGTCGTTCTCTGGGATTGGTAAACTGGGCGATCAATTCCCCCCCTCCTCCATTACTAAAAAGGCAGCTCTTTCTGTTCTGATTCCTATCTGATATGATGCTATCAGGGTGAAAGTCTGTGCCCTAGGCCCCTCAATGACATAAGAGTGGCCCCTACAGGTACCCACACATATACCTGAAAGTCTGTGCCCTAGGCCCCTCAATGACATAAGAGTGGCCCCGACAGGTACCCACATATATCTGAAAGTCTGTGCCCTAGGCCCCTCAATGACATAAGAGTGGCCCCAACAGGTACCCCCACATATATCTGAAAGTCTGTGCCCTAGGCCCCTCGATGACATAAGAATGTATCTAAATACAAACCCTGAAAAAAACTCATCATAAGGCGATGATGTCACTTACTGGAGCCAGCCACGTGACAGGGTTGAGGCGAGAACATGAAAATAAGTCGACCTCAGTAGTAAACGACAGTGTGCGGGGCCTAGGGAGAGTGTGATATGCGGGGGCCCAGGGAGAGTGTGATATGCGGGGGCCCAAGGAGAGTGTGATATGCGGGGCCCAGGGAGAGGGTGGTATGCGGGGCCCAGATGCCTAGTGTTGTACAAAAGGCGCTTCTCTAATCGTTCCCATCGCGCGGGTAACATTCAGGGGCGGGTCCCAGTGCAATTGTCATAGCCCCCTCACCCCCCCCCTCAAATTTGGTTACTGTGAAACATACCAGGGCCGTAGCACCATGTGTGGTCTAGTGTCGAGTTTCTGAGGGCCTCATACGACCGTCATACGCGGTTGCCAGCCATCTTCCTATCTATCTATCTATCTATCTATCTATCTATCTATCTATCTATCTATCTATCTATCTATCTATCTATCTATCTATCTATCTATCTATCTATCTATCTATCTATCTATCTATCTAACTATCTATCTGTCTGTCTGTCTATCAGTCTGTCTGTTTGTCTATATATCTGTTTGGCTATCTATCTATCCGTCTTTCTGTCTATCTATCTATCTATCTATCTATCTATCTATCTATCTATCTATCTATCTATCTATCTATCTATCTATCTATCTATCTATCTATCTATCTATCTATCTATCTATCTATGTATCTATCTATCTATCTATCTATCTATCTATCTATCTATCTATCTATCTATCTATCTATCTGTCTGTCTGTCTGTCTATCAGTCTCTCTGTTTGTCTATCTATCCGTCTGTCTATCGATCTATCCGTCTGTCTGTCTATCTGTCTGTCTATCCGTCTTTCTGTCTATCTGTCTGTACGACAGTATCTTTCATTACTTACCCATCGGTCTAGTCATTTACATAGTTTATCTACTGTTCAATCTCCTATAACTAAAGTTATTTTGAAATGTTTTCACTGGTTGATTGATTTACAAGTAACCTTGACTTGTGCAAACATTATTATTAAAACTCATTTTAAGGGGAAAAAAAACACAATAAAATACGAAATATTTTAAAACCAAAAATTACATTTGTGTCGAATTTAGTTTAATGGTCTAGCATCTAATTATCAAACGATTTTTTGTTCTTACAGTAAATATTTCATTTTAAAAGAATAGTAATTAGCCATGGTACAATATTAGTGCATCATCAACTTTGTGTCATTTTATTTCAGTTTCGGTAATTGCACCTTTTTGTCTTTTTGTTTATGTAAATAACCAGAGTTTAAAAAATGGCAATAACTGACAGTTAGAAAGTAAGTAAATGCCAGTTACTTGAATACAACATTAAATGCCAGGGACTTGAATCTGAATGTCATGTATAAATGTCATGTATGCTTTCTGGAATAATTATTCAGCATATAAAATAAAAAAAAATCAAATTTGCAAGTTAAAAATCTTAGGGAAGGAAAAATGTTTAAGTTTGTCATAGAATAATTTTAATACGTAGACTCATTTGTCCACATTTGGTTGTTAGACACTGCGTTGTATTTGATCATTCGCACACGTTTCATTGGTTAGTGTAATGACCAATCAAAATTTAAACTCTGAATTTGGAGATCTCCCTAGAAAAGAAGCCGTCCATGGAGGTTTAACCTTTATGGCTTCCATCACAGACGAGATTCTTTCGGTCATCACTTTGGTCAACTTCGTTGTGGTGTCCGGCATCATCAGCGTCATCGGCCTCATTTTCAACCTCATCAACATCGTCATCTTCGCCAGGCTCGGATTCAAGGACACGTCCAACATCTTATTCCTCGGGCTGTCATTGGCCAACGCAGGAGTGGTCCTCATGCTGCTAGGCTGCAGTGTTGTGTACAACCCGCTGTTGCTAAGAGTGTTCCATCACGTAGAGGTGACGGACGCAGTCAACTACATCACTTTTGGATGGGCGTACACCCTCTTCACCCGAATTTCCAGCGGGATGACGGTCGCAATAACCGTGGAAAGGTTCCTTTGCGTGGCCATGCCCCTGAAGGTCAAGATTTTCATCACGAAAAAAGTCACAACCGCAACAGCTGTTGTCGTTTTCATATTTCCCGTAGCCGTGACGTTCCCGGCTTTTGTCGCATCCGGCCTGGGCCCCGTGTACAACCCGGCCCTCAATAAAACCATTTTGGGCCTCGTCCGCTCACCGAACGCTGGCCAACTCGAGGACTTCGCGGTGCTGGCCAATATCTTCATGCGGCTATTTCAATACTGGACAGTGTCCGTCTTTACCATCGCGCTGACCCGGACATTTCTCAGGACGACAAAATGGAGGAATTTCGCCACGGCATCCACTGCCACTCTCAACAACCGCGACAAGCGATTGGTCAAAACGGTCATCACGCTGTCCACGTTCTTCATCGTTTTGTCGACTCCAGGGGTTATTTTATCTTTCATGATGATATTCATTCCAGAGTTCAAGGTGACCGGCCGATACAAAAATCTATTTATAACACTGTTTTCCACTTTTTACCCAATCGCCGGCTTGAATTCCACTTTGACGTTGTTCATTTTCCTGGACATGAGTTCTAAATATAGACATCAACTGCGAGAGTTGTTGGCCTTGATTCTCTGGTCTAACAGGCCTGAAGCGACGAATACTGGCAACGTCCGATCTTTTCTAGGTTTTAGGGTTCGGCCAGCCAGTTTGTGAAATGACCTGGGGGGTTTGGCCAAAGTCGGAAGAAAAAAAGGTCGCGAAAGATCTTGAGGTGTTTTGTTTACTGTGACGATCATCATACAGTACATCGGACATTGGTCACACACCTTGGCCAAAGTGCCAAATGGCCGGCAAATTCGGGAACTGGTCATGGTGAAAGTTCCCGCCGTGTCCCCAATGGTGCCTCCGTGGCAGCCCCGTAGCGTGAAAATTCTATAGGGGGGGGCAGGCATTCTACAGCAGGGGCCAGGCAATAGCAGAGGGGACAGGTAATACATTTTACTAAGTAGAACAAATAAGCAAGGGGGCAGACACAACGCAGGGGTGGGGCAGACAAAACGCAGGGGGCCCCCTGGCCCCCCATCCGCACGCTACGGGCATGCTCCATGGCCATTGCACTATCAGCTATGGTGGGCATGAGAGTATAGGGCACTGCAAAAAAACCGTCCAGACAGTGGTTTAGAGAGTGTAAGAGATTTCATCCAATCCTTACAGGGACTTCACACACTTACATGTCTGTATTCATTCTATTTATCTCTTTGACCGGATTACATCACTTTCTGTCCAACCATTTACTTAATTATTTACTTATCTTTGTGACCTACTAAAATCACTACCTGTCTATCCGACTGGATGTCATATTTCTAATTGACCCATTTTTTTTTTTAATTTATAAATTACATTTCTTTCATTTGTTGCCTATGCATCAAGGGACATAACCTCATTGACCGTGCACCGAGGGACATAACCTCATTGACCGTGCACCAAGGGACATAACCTCATTGACCGTGCACCAAGGGACATTACCTCATTGGTAAATATAGAGTTTTGTTGACGTGCAGAACTTCGAGCGAGATGGTGGTCAGCTGATGATCAGAGGTGGATCGGTCAGATAACAATTGAACGTTGACCCAAATGGAGCTTGTTCGATTAATAAAGAGAAATATCAAATATCTGCGTGTTGGGACTCAGATAACATAATACTTGACTGTTCTTGAATCCCTGGTATCCTATATCAAATGTTTCCCTGTGACTGCCTGACGGGAGAGAAATTATGTCAGAACCCACTGGAGTTAAATATCGGAAACCAACTTATTACAAAATGTTAAAAAGCTGTGAATGTTTTTTTTTTTTTGCATTAACAAAGTGTGTCTACGTTTAGTCTCAAAGACAATCCCACGGACTTTGTCCAATGAAGTATCGCACGCGAATTTGTTCTTTTACGTCAAGAGGATTTTCTTTAGTAATCGAGTAGCTATTTGAATAACAGCATTTTCTGTAGTATTCGAGTAGCTATATGAATAACAGGATTTTATGTAGTAATCGAGTAGCTATAAGAATAACAGAATTTGCTTTAGTTATCGAGTAGCTATATGAATAAAAGGATTTTCTTCATCAATCGAATAGCTATATGAATAACAGGATTTTCTTATCTGTACTGTATACACTGTGTAAGTAATATAGACTGTTGTATTCATTTATTTTTCTCGGTTATACAATTCTCACACATTGTTGAACAATGGTTTTTGTTGTTATTGGGTTCTTATTTTCGCTGTTGTTACTCTTGTTGTTATTACCATTATTTTTGTTGCTGTTATTATCGATTCCACCCAACATATAAGTCTGGATTTTAGTCTGTCAAACGCCGTTAAAATTATGCCTGTACCCAAAAGCTGCAATGACGATGTCACCACATTTCATGTACATTTATGTTCCTTGTACACAATGTACACAATATCGCCATTGTATATACCAGTACTAGTAACTACCAGTATACTTTTATCACGCATACATCATCAGATTTACACAATGTTTATACATCTTGGCTCCTTTTTTGAAAACCTCCCAAGTAACCTATAAGTCAAGCTTCATGGTATAAGTTGACAAACCAAACTCATAATTTACCTCTGCCTGCTATAAAAGTGTTAAACTGAGACTGACTCTTGTAAAAGTGTTAAACTGAGACTGACTCTTGTAAAATTGTTAAACTGAGACTGACTCTTGTAAAAGTGTTAAACTGAGACTAACTCTTGTAAAAGCCTTGTCAACTTTCATATGTTAGTTTAATTTGTTCTAACTAAACTATTTCTGGCAGAAGATGTACATAAATAAGTTGTGAGTCAAATACTAGTTGTGTACAGACCAATCAGATTTAATACTGGTTGTGTACAGACCAATCAGATTATTTCCGATACTAATGTTAATGCTGTATGTAAAGATACACAATAGGTGAGTGCTTGTGATAAACTTCAGCCATTCAATAAATAACAACTGATTTTGAAATAATAACGGTTTGTGTTAGTTTCTGGAATGAATTAAAGGTGACCCAAGGATATAGTGACCCAAGTACATGGTGACCCAAGGACATGGTGACCCAAGGACATGTGTCCCAAGGATATGGTGACCCAAGGACATAGTGACCCAAGGACATTTGTCCCAAGGACATGGTGACCCAAGGACGTGGTGACCCAAGGACGTGGTGACCCAAGGACGTGGTGACCCTAATACATTTTCACTTTAACTGTTTTTCTTCACATATGAAACAGATAGATGGAAACATCTGTCCTTCCTTCCGTCTTTCTGTCTGCCAGTCTGTTTGTAGGTCAGTCTTGTCCATATCTTCCTGGCTCTAGTTGCGCCATGGGAGAGGGGGAGGGGGTGGGCGGCGGCTCTAAACTGCACCTTCTTTACCAAAGTCCTAACGTATGACAGATGCAAGGGGGTGGGCGGCGGCTCTAAACTGCACCTTCTTTACCAAAGTCCTAACGTATGACAGATGCAAGGGGGTGGGCGGCGGCTCTAAACTGCACCTTCTTTACCAAAGTCCTAACGTATGACAGATGCAAGGGGGTGGGCGGCGGCTCTAAACTGCACCTTCTTTACCAAAGTCCTAACGTATGACAGATGCAAGGGGGTGGGCGGCGGCTCTAAACTGCACCTTCTTTACCAAAGTCCTAACGTATGACAGATGCAAGGGGGTGGGCGGCGGCTCTAAACTGCACCCTCTTTACCAAAGTCCTAACGTATGACAGATGCAAGGGGGGGGTGGGTGCTACACTAGATATCCTCCAGACCTAGAATTGTAGTGTGCGTGTGTGTGTGGAGAAAATAAAATGTATCACAAAGTGCTGTCAAACCATAGATCTGGATAATGTTATTCTATCATCCAGATAAAAACGTTTTGATTATTTGCAATATATTCAATGTCATCTAGTTTTCAGTTCTTCAAGAAAATAGTTGCTCTCTCTCTCTCTCTCTCTCTCTCTCTCTCTCTCTCTCTCTCTCTCTCTCTCCTTCCCTCCCTACCTACACCAGGAAAGGTTTGCCCCCCGTCAGGCGGCTTATCATGTGCAGCCTTGGGCTAATCGCCGTATATCCGCCCCCCCCCCCATCCCTCTAACTATACATCCCTATTTAAAGGTATTCATATACAAGTATTTCATTGATGAAGTAACACAGAAGTTAACTCTCAGAGGCAATCAGATTAAAAAATTTAGGCAATGAACAAGAAAGTGTTCAAAGTACCATGTTCATATTGTCTCAAAAGTTCATTTCTGACCATTTCGAGTCACCATAACACTCACAGGTATCTTAAATGGCCTTGACCCATTCATGCCTGACTTTACGTGGACAGCTTCCAGTCCCTATAACTCTATACAAGTCTTTACGCAATTGTGATTTATCTCCCTTGGCTCATGATATACTGGTCACACAAGCCGTAGACAGGCGGTTTAACGCTCCGACCTGCATATACATATACTTTTTTACAAAAATTTGGAATCAGCATGCAAGTCAAGCTAAAGCTTATGACCGGGGATGTATGCTACAGTATACATACACACATATAGTACACTCAATTCATTAGCAAATAACATACTATACTGTTCATGCACAAAAATGTGATACTTCAATAATATAATAACATTACGGTGATAAATATGATAACAGTGAACTGTATAGATATAAAGCATTTTTTTCTATCCTGAATAAAAGAGAGTTCTTGATAAGCGAGAGTTCCGGTTTCAACTATCGGTGAGGACAATTTGAATTTTACCAGGGGAAGTAAAGACGGCTGGGCGTTGTGCTAATAATCCCTTTAGATGCCTTGCTCACAGAAGCAGACGAATCCTACACTTCATCAGCCCCGAAGGCCCTAAAGGGCTTCACTTTTTATTTTCGTGCACTACATAACTGGTGTTATTGTTTGTAGTGGATGGACCTCGGGTAGATCTTTGCGGAGACTGTGTATATCGGTGGTGGACGAGCATGAGGTCATTGAGAGCCAAAGTCCAGCCGTATATATTGTATGAATCTTAATATAGTAATAGCGGTCTGGGTTCTGGGTTAAATCGAAAGCGGAAAACAAGAATTCAAAATGGCGTCTTGACCAGCGTCTAAATTTGATAATTTTTTTTTTTAATTTACAATTTAAAGATGGAACTCACAGGCCAAAATGTGAAATAATTCCATTAAAATATTTATTTATTTTTTTTTTTGGATCTCTGCAACCTACTGCATCTTTAAATTGTTATAAAGTCATGAAAAAAATTGGATATGGCCGAAACCAAAAATAACATAGCCTACTGATCTAAACCTAAGGGAACATAACTCTATGCAAAGTCTGTGCAGGGTACAGCTAATTATAAAGTAGTTCGTATGTCCATACCATAAACAATGTAATAAATGAAAATAGTAATGAGTAAAAAAAAAAAATGAAACAAAAGTGTTTCAATGTGAGCAGTGTTTTATCGAGAGCAGTGTCTCAACGTGTGCCGTGTTTCGACGAGAGAAGTGTCTCAACGTGAGCCGTGTTTCGACGAGAGAAGTGTCTCAACGTGAGCCGTGTTTCGACGAGAGAAGTGTCTCAACGTGAGCCGTATTTCGACGAAAGAAGTGTCTCAACGTGAGCCGTGTTTCGACGAGAGAAGTGTCTCAACGTGAGCCGTGTTTCGACGAGAGAAGTGTCTCAACGTGAGCCGTGTTTCGACGAGAGAAGTGTCTCAACGTGAGCCGTGTTTCAATGAGAGCAGTGTCTCAACGTTAGCCGTGTTTCGACGAGAGAAGTGTCTCAACGTGAGCCGTGTTTCAATGAGAGCAGTGTCTCAACGTTAGCCGTGTTTCGACGAGAGAAGTGTCTCAACGTGAGCCGTGTTTCGACGAGAGAAGTGTCTCAACGTGAGCCGTGTTTCGACGAGAGAAGTGTCTCAACGTGAGCCGTATTCCGACGAGAGCAGTGTCTCAACGTGAGCCGTGTTTCGACGAGAGAAGTGTCTCAACGTGAGCCGTGTTTCGACGAGAGAAGTGTCTCAACGTGAGCCGTGTTTCGACGAGAGAAGTGTCTCAACGTGAGCCGTGTTACAATGAGAGCAGTGTCTCAACGTTAGCCGTGTTTCGACGAGAGCAGTGTCTCAACGTGAGCCGTGTTTCAAATGGTACTCTATCTTGATGAAAGCCGGACTAAGCCGCAAGTCAGAGTGAAATTCCAATCGGCTAACTAGTCTTTTTGAAGTGTAATCAAATGTTCATTCTACTAACTGGTTTTTAAAGAAAAGTCCACAGTAAATTGCACACTTATATAATATACATTTTTATTTATATATACATTATAAATATAGACAGTATTTGTTAACTGACTAAACCGTTAAGGAAATGACTCAATTAATATTTTTACAATTCACCGAGTGTGTTTGTATTGCGCAATTCACCGAGTTTGTTTGTAAACAATCATCTTAATGAAATGCCAACACGTCTTTTTTATTCAAACAAGGGAGATAATATTCATTGCAGACGTTAAACATAATTATCTTACTTGATTTTTTTTTTTGTTTTATTGAACATAAGTGAGTAAAAACTAAATAATTCTTACATGAACATTTTTTAAAATCTATTTACAAAAACCATTTCCACCAGACTAATTAACACTCTATATGGGTGCTGCTCATTTGAAATGACATGTGATTATCTTTATGTGTACTGATTCACCTGTACGATTATTACCAGCACTTGGCAGTGTTTTCGTCTTTGACTCTTTAATTCCATGAGTGTCTCACCTTGTCTTTTAATTTGCATATCTCAGTTTCAGTCTTACTTTTAAGTAATGATTACTTCAGTCGCACAGGTTTAGGTAATAACTGGGTGTTTTCAGGTACACTTTACTCACGATATGAAATGTTTGATCATGTATTTTTAATTAAAAAAAAAAAAGCTTTTAGTCTTCCTAATGAAAACTTTATAAAACTGACTTTATATCCTTACATCGTAAAAAATGGTGTGTCTTTGTAACGTAGTAACTGCTGGTCCGTGGCCACGGGTCCGTCTAGACAGAATCCGTATAATTTTTTGTTTTTCTATTCGGCTACCATCTGCTGCACATGCGCAGTTCAAACCAAAATCACGGTAAATCTGTATTTAATGCAATCTTCCGAGGTCCGGTGACAACCATGACGGCCGACAGAGCCACAGCCATGCATTTAGGGGACCCTGACGAACTATGCCAAGGGGGGCCCTGATAAATAATGCCAAGAGGCGGACCCTGACGAACTATGCCAAGGGGTGGCCCTGACAAACTATGCCAAGGGGGACCATGATAAACAATGATAATGGGGCCCTGAAAAACTATGCCAATGGGTGGCCCTGACAAACTATGCCAATGGGGGCCGTTCTGACCCCTCCCGACCTCACATCGCAAATTAGAAAAAAAAAAAATTCGTACGGAACGAACGTTGGCACGCCTTCAAAAGGGTTGGGTTGCCCCCCCCCCCCCACTTGCCTCGATTTCTGCTGGGGATCGGGTTCGATTCATCTGGTAAATAAGATTACCTTATATTTTTTTTTTTCATTTTTAATTCTTCTTTTAAAAAATTCGATTTAGTAGTTTTATGAAGACAGTTTAATCAGTATTAGAATTGGGGAGTGGTGGAGGAGAGGAGGGAAGAAGACAGTGCTATGAGAACTAGGGGAGACATTATTTTTTTCAATTATTTAAAAGATGATTTGGTATTTTTTAGAACGGGTGGGGTCGGGTCAGTATTGAGGGGGGGGGATTTTGACGGAAAAGGGGGGTGGGGGGTGGAGTGGTCAGCGCGCTACTTTGTTTTATTTACTTATTGACTTTTGTTACTTGAATGAAATTGATAGCTTTGTTTGGACAGAACCAAAATAACAATAATAATAATTACATGCTCCATCAAGAGCAGACGTGGGAAGAGTACAACAGCGCGCGCTCTGCTCGTGTCTGCTTCGTTCATGACTATGACGTCTACATTTTACGTGTATTATTTTTTGTTAAATCTTCAGCCGTCTGCTCATGAGCCTAGCCGGCCCAGTAGGCACTCCATGTTTTGTTAAGCGGTTGAATATATAGATAATCCAGATTTAATTTTTTTTATATTCTCAAATAAATCATTTGATGGTCCGAATTGTGGGGGGAAGGAGGGAGGGGGGGATCTTAATGTTTCGTTCAACGCGAATATCACATTTTTTTTTCACAGTTATTAATTTCATCTATTTTTTTTTATTCATTGTTAGTTTACATAGCGAATTGAGGTTTGTTTTCTCTTGAAGCGAAGAGTTATAGACATACAGTAATTTATGTAGTCTGTCTTTCTATCTTATTTTCTGTCTAAGTAAGTTAGACAGACTATAAGTAAGTTAGGCAGACTCTAAGTATGTTAGACAGACTATAAGTAAGTTAGACAGACTCTAAGTAAGTTAGACAGACTCTAAGTATGTTAGACAGACTCTAAGTAAGTTAGACAGACTCAGTATGTTAGACAGACTCTAAGTAAGTTAGAGAGACTATAAGTAAGTTAGATTTTCTAAGTAAGTTAGGCAGACTCTAAGTATGTTAGACAGACTCTAAGTAAGTTAGACAGACTATAAGTAAGTTAGACAGACTCTAAGTAAGTTACACAGACTCTAAGTAAGTTAGACAGACTGCAAGTTGAACAAATTGTGAGTTACGTCATCTAAACAGTGACCTGACTACGTCATCGAGACAGTGACCTGACTACGTCATCTAGACAGTGACCTGACTACGTCATCTAGACAGGGACCTGACTACGTTCTGTCTCCGTAGATCTCTGGACAAGATAGTCCCCTGCAGGTTGGGCTGTGACCATGTTGTGTACTGAATCTGTGTCAGCCATTCACTTGCCAGGTCATTGCTGTTTCTCTGTGACAATCTGCAGGAGGAGAAAAAATGTAGTTCTGCATGGCTGTATGGCTATAGACCAGAGGTGTGCGGATCTTGAAATTTAGCGTCCGCGTCCGTCCGCGGATTTCTATCAATGATCCGCGTCCGCAGAATCTTACAACATTGGTCTGCGGACCAGTCCGCGCGTCCGCATAGCTGAAATTTAGCTGTTTAAATGACTTGAAATTTTGTTTATGGTAACGCTAAAGAAGATCCGCGTCAGTCCGCGAGTCCGCAACTTAACCATACAATGCGTCCGCAGTCAGTCCGCGGATTCGGAAAAGTCTGCGGATCTGCGTCCGCAAGCGGACGCGTCCGCTGTCCGCTCATCTCTGCTATAGACCTTTATGGCTGTTAGCCTGCTTGACTGCATGGCTGTTAGCCTGCTTGACTGTATAACTATTAGACTGCATGACTGTACGGATGCTAGCCTGCATGACTGTATGGCTGTTCGCCTGCATGAGTGTACACCTGTTAACCTGCATAAATGTATTGCTTTCAGCCTGTGTGGGTGTTAGCCTGTATAGCTGTTAGCCTTCATGACTATATAGCTTGCATGGCTGTCAGCCTGCATTACTATATGGCTGTTAGCATGCGTGACTGTATAGCATTAATGCCAGGTAGCGTTAATGGTCTGTTTGGGCATAGAGCTGTAGCCGTGAATAGCTGTCTAGCTGTAAGCCTACGTAGGCCTGCCCTGTGGCCGAAGTGCCAGAGGCCTGCATAACTAAAGTACTTCGAGCCTATATGTGGTCAGTATGTGGTCAGCATGTATTTAAACAAGGCGTCCATAATATTTTCTTTTTAGAGTTTGTCTACGATTTGATGACGTATCTATGTCCAATGACACATCTCCACTTGTCCATATGTCTTCAGTGTACTCATCCTCAACTCTTTTGTCTCTCTCTCTCTCTCTCTGCCCCCCCCTCCTTTCCTTTCACCGCAACCCATCAGCCATCTCCTGTAAAAAAAAAAAATCTACTGTAATATCACTGACTGGAACATGCCATTCTGTCCAAACGTCGTCCTATTTCTGTCAAAACGGATTTGGAATTGATCACAGAAAGCGGTTTTTTACTGCTTCAGTAGTTGAAGTGGGGGGAAAAACAGCCTTGGGCTAAGTTAAATTAGGCCTAAATTTTGATAGAATCAAAACAAACAAATTAATAGGTTACGGCATACGCCTACTGTTCGTTTCCATGGTGATCACAAATGTTTTATGGCATCCGCCCCCTGTCATGGCCGTGCTGTGAAAAGAATTATTCAAATGTTAAAGAATCGTCTCACGTCTCAGTTCACAATTACAACCAATCAAAAAAATTATAACATGACGGCGTTTTCAATAATTGTTGTTTTCTATGAGTCCGTTAACTACGTAAGCACTGAAGAAGGAAAAAAAAAATACACCAGCCCACAAATCAATGACGTCATTTTTCTATCTTTGTTTTTTTTTTACTGTTGACATGCAGGCAAATAAACATTTTGACACAGATCCGATTAGAATGGCCGGAAAATGATGTTATTATAAATCTAAATCAAATTGACTGCCATGTTGTTTATTTGTGTAGACTTCTTAACCTACTTTACGGTTTGATGAGCATGATTTCAAATAGAGTCGACCAATTAAATATGTTTCCCTAGACACGACCACCCCCCACAACACACCCCATCCCCCACCGTTTCCACCGCTTAGATTTTTTTTAGTATTATTAGAGCACAACAGTATCAATGAGTGAATCTGCTTCACATTCGCGTCAAAAAAATACTACTACATGCTAATACTACATGCTATTCTATCAATAACCGAAATTTATTCAAAATCGATCAATTTTTTGGTTTCTGCAAACGGATTTCACTTAAATATCGATTTAATTAGCAGATCAATAAAATTTTTTGTCTGTAAACGACGAATCGTGGATTAATTGACGTCATCATACATGGAGTTTTAATTTTTGCGAAAACGTGACTGTCACGTGATCTGTCCAGCCCCCTGAGGCAAAAATTCTACAATTTTCCGCTTAATTAAATTTTGAGTAATTATTCTATTGGGCTCATGTCATACTTTAAATACTATAGACTATTAGAATAGGACTTTGTTTATTTACTGTTACCCGTTGTAGTCTCGGTGCACCACAAGGACTGGTTGTATCGTGCACCACAAGGACTGGTTGTATCGTGCACCACAAAGACTGGTTGTATCGTGCATCTCAAGGTCTCTTCGACTAAACTTTGTATATCTCACATTTACCAGGTAACTGGCTTAAAGTCAGTATTTTCTTAGTCCATACCTAAGTTGGCATATGTTTTATATTTTATAAGTTCTCATGCCACATTAGCTAAGGCATGCATTTCATCAATTCTCTTCTTGAGTTAGCTAATGTCTGTATTTCATCAATTCTCTATCTGAGTTAGCTTATATCTGTATTTCATCAATTCTCTATCTGAGTTTGCTAATGTCTGTATTTCAATAGATTTCTCCAAAAAAAAAGTTTGTAAAAAAAACGTTATTTAAACTAGAACAATGTCCACCGCCTTGACCCTTAACGGGTCAGCGAAGTTTGACTGCATGGCCAGCTGCGTCACTGACCAGATGCTCCATACCATCACTATGGTCAACTACGTCTTCATCGCCGGCACGGTGGGCTTCCTGGGCGTGGTCCTCAACGTCATCAAGGTCATAGTGTTCTTCCGGCTGGGCTTCAAGGAGACGGCCAACGTGTCCTTCTTCAGCCTGTCCGTGGCCGACACCGGGGTGGTGCTGATGCTGCTGGGGTTCAGCGCCGTGTACAACCCGGCGGTGCTCCAGTCCGTGAGGTACTTCGAGGTCGTGGACGCCGTGGGCTACGTCTCCTTCGGCTGGCCGTACTCCGGCTGCAGCCGCGTCGCCAGCGTCATGACGGCGGTGATCGCGGTGGAGAGGTACCTGTGCGTGTCCTTCCCTATGAAGGTCAAGAGCATGCTGACCACCAGGGTCTCGGTCACCACGTCCGTCTGCGTGTTCTGTGTCGTGGAGGCTACGGTGGTCCCGGCGTTCGCGGCCTCCTCGCTCGGCCCCACCTACAACCCCAGGGTGAACAGGACGGTCCTGGGGCTGGTCCTCAAGCCGACCTCGGCCGCATTGGAGACCGTGTCCATGTACTCGATGGCCATCTTCCAGCTGCTGGCCTTCGCCGTGGTGGTGGCCTTCACCGCCTCTCTCATCCGTTCGTTCCTGCGCGTCACCCAATGGAGGAACCAGGCGTCGGCCAACGGCGCGTCGCTGAACGGCCGGGACAAGAAGCTGGTGAAGACGGTCATCTTCATCTCCGTCTCGTTCATCGTCTTCTCCATCCCGGGGGTCGTGCTCGTCTTCATGATGATCTTCATAGAGGAGTTTAAGATGACCGGCCGGTACCGGAACCTGTTCGTGACCCTGTTCTCCACGTTCTTCCCCATGGACGGGCTCAACTCCCTGGTGAACTTTTTCATCTTCCTGTACATGAGTTCAAAGTTCAGACGCATCTTCCTGAGCATGTTCTGCATAAATTCCATATCGTGGCGGTGCCTGGTCAGACCTGAGATAAAGTAAGGACAAACCAAGTACCGAAACAAAGGAAAAGGGAAAACTTCAATTATAACGATTGAGTCCTACGATAATGAACATTATTAGATCAAAACACCTTTAGGAGACAGAACTGGCTTAACACAAGGGCTCTTCTAGGTGTGGGGGGTAGGGGTTACAGTCTCTTGACTATGGACCATTTTAATGGGTTTTTTATGGGTTTTTTATGGGTTTTTTTTTTCAAAACTAGTACAGCTCTATAAACTTCTGCAGTGAATTAAATAAAAAATTACACCAACAGTCAACAATAGATTTTCAGCATCAGTAAAAGAAGACACTGGATCCTGCCGTACAGACAGACTTTACATTAGTAGCTTGAACAACGGCAACTTGTTCACCAATAATAGAGTCACGGTGAATTACTAGACAAATAAAGTTAACATTATTTCATACAATGTGTTATTTTACATTGACTACATTATGGTCAAATCCAGAGGTCTGTCAGCTGTTAGGTGTAAAGCTAGAGGTCTGTCAGCTGTCATGTGTAAAGATAGAGGTCTGTCAGCTGTCAGGTGTAAAGCTAGAGGTATATTAGCTTATATCAGCTGTCAGGCGTAAAACTAGAGGTGTATCAGCTGTTTGTTGAAAAGCTAGAGGTATAAGCTGTCAAGTGTAAAGCTAGAGGTGTATCAGCTTATATCAGCTGTCAGGCGTAAAACTAGAGGTGTATCAGCTGTTTGTTGTAAAGCTAGAGGTATAAGCACTCAGGTGTAAGGCTAGAGGTATATCAGCTTATATCAGCTGTCAGGCGTAAAACTAGAGGTGTATCAGCAGTTTGTTGTAAAGCTAGAGGTATAAGCTGTCAGGTGTAAAGCTAGAGGTTTCCCATCCAACGTTTTGCGACAAAGAACGCCTTTTACGACAGCGGGACATTTTTTTGTTAATATTTACATGAGCGTGTTTTAGCGTATACATATATGAGTAAATACTCACATTGTAGTATATTAGTAAATAGGACGTATTTAGCATTATTATTTTGATATAATCTGCATCACCACCACCCACCCCCCGATCACCACCAACCCCCCGATCACCACCAACCCCCCCGATCACCACCAACCCCCCCGATCACCACCAACCCCCCCCCCGATCACCACCAACCCCCCGATCACCACCAACCCCCCGATCACCACCAACCCCCCGATCACCACCAACCCCCCCGATCACCACCAACCCCCCCCGATCACCACCAACCCCCCCGATCACCACCAACCCCCCCCGATCACCACCAACCCCCCCCGATCACCACCAACCCACCCCCCGATCACCACCAACCCACCCCCGATCACCACCAACCCCCCGATCACCACCAACCCACCCCCGATCACCACCAACCCCCCCCGATCACCACCAACCCACCCCCCGATCACCACCAACCCCCCCCGATCACCACCAACCCCCCCCCCGATCACCACCAACCCCCCCCGATCACCACCAACCCCCCCCCGATCACCACCAACCCCCCCGATCACCACCAACCCCCCCCCCGATCACCACCAACCCCCCCCCCCGATCACCACCAACCCCCCCCCCGATCACCACCAACCCCCCCCCGATCACCACCAACTCCACCCCCCCCACCCCGCCCGTCTCTCTCAATCCAGTGATCAGACCTGGTCATTAAATTGACGCGCTCCACCAAACAGCGCAATTTGATCTTAACACAGTTTCTAAGCCACGCCCCCACCTACCCACCAATTTCCCCCCAGTATACAGACAAATGTTATTCTGTTTCTAAGTACATCAGCAGTGTGGAGTGTGGCGCTCTATGACACTGGTTCTCAGACTTTCACGATCTACGTGCAAAGAAAGAAACACACAGGACTAAATAGAAAGAAACACGACTAAATAGAAAGAAACACGACTAAATAGAAAGAAAGAAATGCTGAAACTAACTGTACACGTGTTCTCAATTTAGCAGTTGGACTCATTTACGGTGAACCACTTCTAATGGCTGTTAGCCTGCTTGGCTGCATGGCTGTTAGCCTGGACTCATTTACGGTGAACCACTTCTAATCAGCTAGCGAGCACATTGGTGGACCGTGACCCCACACACCCTGAGAACCAATGCACTAGGGATTAATGACCTTTCCATCAACACCTATAATACACACTACACATATATTACACACAAGCACACTACACATATAATGCACACAAGCACACTACACATATAATACACACAAGCACACTACACATATAATACACACAAGCACACTACACATATAATGCACACAAGCACACTACACATATAATGCACACAAGCACATTACACATATAATACACACAAGCACACTACACATATAATACACAAAAGCACACTACACATATAATACACACAAGCACACTACACATATAATACACACAAGCACACTACACATATAATACATACAAGCACACTACACATATAATACACACAAGCACACTACACATATAATACACACAAGCACACTACAGATATAATACACGCAAGCACACTACATATATAATGCACACAAGCACACTACACATATAATACACACAAGCACACTACACATATAATACACGCAAGCACACTACATATATAATGCACACAAGCACACTACACATATAATACACACAAGCACACTACACATATAATACACACAAGCACTATGTGTCGTTAGTACATGTGTACTTCAGTATTAAATATGCTATCATGAGAAACATGTTACTGTCTTATTTGTGTGTGTGTACTATTTAGTTACTATTTATAGCTCATTCATTACTTCTTATGTACATTTATCGTGGGGGCCGTAGGGGGGGCAAGGGCAAGGATTAGGGGTGAGGGGCTTCGGAGATACTGCATTGAATAGATCCACCCTCGATACACCCTTGGATACATCCACGCTTTCTTTCTTTCGTAAAACCACCGGTTGAGTCGAGATATTATATGTATTATTTACTGAGTTCTTTTAGCACGGGGGAGGGTAGAGGGGACAGATGATCGGTCGCACAAGCTTTTTAACCAGCTCGACGACCCACAATTTGAGAGCCAGTGTATTAGATAATGAGATAGTTGACATAAGGCGTTAATTCAGTCCCTACAATACAACAGAAAACAATAGCAGGTCATATTTTTTTTTAATTAGGTCTTACATAATATGTAGTAGATTCTACTCAAAATTTAGAATATATTCAAAATTTTATACCTAAAAAAAAACAAAATAAAATTATCGAGATCAATTATTTGATAGTTCTTTTTATTTCATCGATTCATCACGAATATCTAGATCTGGACAAAAAATATCTAGATTGGCAGGCATGAAGTCTGCTCTTATACATTGTGTGCCGGAAGTGGCTTTGTATGACACAACATGGCGCACTATACCCTCCAGTCATTTGAAAGAAATCACTCAATGAATACATTTGATTTTAATACAAACGTTTGTTGACCTAGTTTATTTGAATATGACAGAGGTCAGCTTGACTGGGCGGGTGGAGGGGAGGGGGGGCTTATAGTGTTTCTAAGACGTTGATTTAATTACACGAGTAATCAATAGTTTATAAATCAATAGGATCAGCGATTGAATATGTGGGGCTGTAATTCGATTCCAGCCTTGTTCTGGTGGTGACAATGTAGACACAGCGTAGCGGCAGACAGATGAGTTATGGACGTGGGTTTTTAGCAGTGATACTGGATCATCTCATACACACACACACACACACAGACAGACAGACACACACATATACACACACAAACACACACCTATACACACCTATTGTCACACATCTAACTTTTATATCTTTATCTGATACACACACACAGACACACATACAAACACACACTCCGACACACACAACACACCCTCAGACACACACAGACACACACATAGACACACACTCTGAAACACACAAACACACACTCACACAAACACACACTCAGACACACACTCAGACACACACTCAGACACACAGACACACACTCAGACACACACATTCACTCAGACAGACACACAAACACACACTCAGACACACACACACACTCAGACACACACACACACTCAGACACACACTCAGACACACACTCAGACACACACACACACTCAGACACACACACTCAGACACACACACAAACACACACTCAGACACACACACACACTCAGACACACACACACACTCAGACACACACTCAGACACACACAAACACACACTCAGACACACACACTCAGACACACACACACTCAGACACACACACTCAGACACACACTCAGACACACACACTCAGACACACACACACTCAGACACACACACTCAGACACACACACACTCAGACACACACACACTCAGACACACACACACTCAGACACACACACTCAGACACACACTCAGACACACACACTCAGACACACACTCAGACACACACAAACACACACTCAGACACACACACTCAGACACACACACACACACAGACACACACACAGACACACACTCAGACACACACACAGACACACACACACTCAGACACACACACTCAGACACACACACTCAGACACACACTCAGACACACACACACTCAGACACACACTCAGACACACACAAACACACACTCAGACACACACACTCAGACACACACACTCAGACACACACACTCAGACACACACTCAGACACACACACTCAGACACACACACACTCAGACACACACACTCAGACACACACACTCAGACACACACACACTCAGACACACACACACTCAGACACACACACTCAGACACACACTCAGACACACACACTCAGACACACACTCAGACACACACACTCAGACACACACACTCAGACACACACACACACACACACACTCAGGCAGACACACAAACACACACTCAGACAGACACAAACACTAAACGGGCCATCGGGACAGATGACGTGTACAATGTAACCGTTTCTATAACAGTTTCATATTTAGGGATTGTGTGGTTATTAGTGTGTGAAGATTATACACAGTTTTAAAACCGGTCATTATTGTGTGTAGATTATACACAGTTTTAAAACCGGTTATTATTGTGTGAAGATTATACATAGTTTTAAAACCGATTAGAGTTGTTTTTGTGAGTCTTGAACATAAATAAATGTGAATTATTGTGGTTGGAAAAATATAAAGTTCCCTGAAAATAAGTTCAGAATAATAAATGTTCAAAATAACAAACAAAAAACATTGATACGTTGTGCTGTATCGCGACATTAATGGCTGCATGATGAAGGGCAGGTTAGGTAACTCAGCTTATCTTTCGCTTTCGTTCTTTTCCAAGAACAATTATTTCCCCTTAACTGAACAAACGTGTATGACGTTAAATCTTAACAACGACTACATGTATTCGTTTCATATTCAAAACCGGTAGCACCCCCACCCCTCCCCCACCAGCCCCGCGCATTAAAGGGAGGGGGGCCACACAATAGCGCCATTTTGGAGCCACACACAGCTGACAGTTACGGCTCAAGGTGCACCAACAGACACTCGCCCCCCCCCACACCCACCCCTCCCCAGGACCCGCTCAATGATGCCACCAGGGCCGCCTCTGTTTGAAACGTCATATCGTTTTGTTTTGTTTTGTTTTTTTACCGAATTTGCGTGGAATCGAATATATTTTTTCTCTCCCATCATTAACTTGTCCCCGAGCTTGTGGATACGAATCAATGCCGGAGTACCATAGGTATCGATACCATAATAATAGACCTCACGTGATGTTTGATCTGTGTTACGGGGGATAGTTCTGTCAGTTCAAGTGAGATGGTCTCTAAATGAAGTCAACGGTTGTCCATATTTAAAAAAAATAACAACTTTAGTAATGGTTGGACAGACGCCCTGAACCCCGGGGTAGCGCAGCACTACGGGGTGCGAAAAACAAGGGTGGCAGTCCTTTCGTGAAAGGCAAAAATCTTACATTAGAAGACAGAAATTCGAAAAAAAAGAAGTCAAATTTAAGGAAAGGTTGTCTATTATCTATCTATCTATCTATCTATCTATCTATCTATCTATCTATCTATCTATCTATCTATCTATTATCTATCTATTTATCTATCTATCCTCAAGTGTGTCTATCGAAAGTTATGTTTCGTTCTCTAATGTATCTATCTTAAAAATATCTATATCTGTCTGCCTAATCTAATTATCTAATCAGCCGTTTTCTACCTAATCTGTCCATAAAAATGAAACAATTTTTTGCCAGGAATTAAACTCGGCAAATCTAAGTTATGAAAGACGAACAATCCCTGACCACATAAATTGAAAGCTCGCATTATATACTTGGAGATTTCCGCCATCATTGCTAGAAGGATATCACAAATATATGACAATTAAACACCAGATGACTTATATAGGTCATGCACCTCATAGTTAACTTTGACCTTACAAAAATCAAAAGAAACTGCTACGAACTGGTTAATAATTATGTCGCGGTAATTAGCCTGCCCTCCAGCGCCCATGACGTCATTTCTCTCTTTTTTTATTGCCCTTTCTTTCTTCATAGGTTGGTGCAGGAGTACGTAGCCTCGACTCGATATTTTTTATTATTTTATTTACAATGCACAAGATCAACAGATCCGTTAATTAAAGCAACACAATTATCAAACATCATTAAAATTTGGGAGAAAAATGGCTTCACAGATAGTTTGCTCGCTAGAAATCAATTCGCTTTTTTTTAAATAAAAGAAAAATTGTTAAAATTAATTAACACGACAGGCCATCATAGACTAGTAATGAAGTATTGCTAAATAAATAAAATACTTCTAGTCTGTTCTAATATGCGTAATAGTCAATGCCCAGGTATATAATTAGTGAGACAGGTTGTTTTCAGTCTTTGTGACACATGATTAACTTGTGACACTTTAAAAAATAACACATCCTGTGGTAAAATGAAATGAAGCACAGAAATATTTCTTCGCGCCAGGGGAAGGGTGAACCTAGAGGCACTCTACCAGTCTTTGTGCAAGAAACGTGATTCGTTTGGTAGCACTTGAGTTAGATATAGATCTAGAATATGAATTTATTCCTGATGGATTCAGTTCTTTGAAATAGTGGTAGATATAGGGCTAAATCTTGACCACACGCACTAACTGTTGATGGATACAGCTTTCTGATTCGATTATTCAACACCTGTGGTAGATACAGATCTAGAGTAGGAGTTAATCCTGATAGATCTAGAGTAGGAGTTAATCCTGATAGATCTAGAGTAGGAGTTAATCCTGATAGATCTAGAGTAGGAGTTAATCCTGATAGATCTAGAGTAGGAGTTAATCCTGATAGATCTAGAGTAGGAGTTAATCCTGATGCATCCAGTCTAGCGAAAGACGGGAGAAATAGACCAAAGTCTTGACCCACATTCTCTAACCATTAACGTGTCCAGTTCTTTAAAAATTGACTGTACTTAATTAACTATAAAGTGACCCGTTATCTGAATATATCATTTAGCACTGTTTCCAGATATTCGTCTAGCTAGAAACAAACATACTGTATTTGTTAACTATTCCAGTGTCCAGCTATTTGCATTAATTGGGGAACTCCTCAGGTAAAATAGATTTCAATGTTTGCAATGTATCGCAGCAGTTTCGTGAATTCTATTTTTAGCTGACATCATGACGTAATATAAACCTTTTTAGTACCTTAACACACACAACGTTAATTTGAAAACAAATGAGGAAAAACAACAGAAAACTTTCGAACAGACAAGTGATTCGTAAACTGGCTGCATACAGGCTTAGGTTGTAGCTGGTACTATGTCTAACATACCGGCTTAGGTTGTAGCTGGTACTGCGTCTAACATACCGGCTTATGTTGTAGCTGGTACTATGTCTAACATACAGGCTTACGTTGTAGCTGGTACTGCGTCTAGCATACAGGTTTAAGTTGTAGCTGGTACTACGTCTAACATGCAGGCTTAGGTTGTAGCTGGTACTGCGTCTAACATACAGGTTTAGGCTGTAGCTGGTACTATGTCTAACATACCGGCTTAAGAAGTAGCTGGTACTACGTATAACATACCGGCTTAGGTTGTAACTGGTACTACGTCTAACATACTAACTTAGGTTGTATCTGGTACTACGTCTAGCATACAGGCATATGTTGTAACTGATACTAGGTCTAACACACAGTCTTACGCTGTAGCTGATACCTTGGTCTAACGTCATCGAACTAACGATAAAAAAAAAAACATGAATGTCACCGAGACATCGATCACTGCTGATACGCAGGTGCTGGGGGAGGGGCAAGGTCTGATGACCTTTGAACTGTTCAGCGACTTCGTCCTGGTCAACCTGGTCATCCTGTCCACCATCATCGGCCTGCCGGGCATCGTCTTCAACCTCATCAACATCATCGTCTTCAGCCGCCTGGGGTTCAGGGAGCCCACCAACGTGTCCCTGACGGGCCTGGCCGTGTCCGACATCGGGGTCCTGCTCACCATGATAGGGTACAGCGTCATCTACAACCCCCTGCTGCTGGGCGCCACCCCGTACACGGACATCATAGACGCCATCAACTACGTCGCGCTGGGCTGGCCCCACGTCCTGTTCAGTCGGATCGCCGGGTGCCTGACCGCCCTGATCGCCGTGGAGAGGTTCCTCTGCGTGGCGTCCCCTTTGAAGGTCAAGGCCGTGATAACCCCTCGGAGGACCTTGATTGCGTCATTGGCGGTGTACACCGTTCTCACCGTGAGCTCGGCTCCGGCCTTTGTAGCCAACAACATCGGCTTCAGGTATAACCCCGTGTTGAACTTTTCACTGGTTGGTCTGGTCGCGTCTAAAAATAGCGACTTCCTGGAAAACATAACCCACTCCGTCAACATCTTCGCGGAGCTCGCGTCCTTCACCTTGGTCGCCGTCTTTACCGCCGCCCTCATTCGGGCTTTCAACCAATCGTCGCGCTGGAGGCAGTCCGCGTCATCCGCGTCCAAGACGAACCCGATGACGTCGCGGGACAAAGCGCTGGTCAAGACGGTCATCCTCATCTCCGCGGCGTTCATCGCCTGCTCCCTGCCCGGGGTGCTGGGCACCTGCGCCATGATGTTCGATAAGGACTTCAGCGTCAGGGGCAGCGAGAAGTTCCTGTTCGTGGCCTCGTTCTCCGTGTTCTTCATCCTCGGGTCAATCAACTCATCTGCAACGATTTTCATCTATCTCAAGATGAGTTCCAGATACAGGGATGTATTTTTGTTGATGTTCATTCATAAAAACAAATTGAAATCTTTCGGCAGTTAGACGATTCCTTGTTAATGCTCATGCATAAGAACAATTTGAAATCTTTCGGTAGCTAGACGTTTCCTTGTTGACATACATGCATAAGAACAATTTGAAAATCTTTCGGCAGTTAGACGTCGTTTTGTTGATGTTCATGCATAAGAACAGATTGCAATATTTCAGTATTTAGACCGTATTTTAATATTTATTTTATTATACATGTAAAGGCATGTTTCTGACTCGGTGTTTTTATTTATTTATATTTTAAAATTTAGAACAAAGTTTCTCACAGTTTGGGTCTCGGACGAATTTCAGGAGGTCGGGGAAAAAAAATTAATTTGTTAATTATTTAGCAAGAAATTATGTTTGATTGCAATTACATGTATATCAAAGTTAAATTTATGACGTTGCAATCCTGCGTCATTTGTCGAAGTTTTTTTTTCTTTTCTTTACAGGGGCGTAGCGAAAAGTTTTCATGGTAGGTCGCGAAGGGTAAACATTTGAAAACATACCCATGTGGCGTTTTAACAAAATATAAAAAAAAAAACAACTGAAACGAAGCCTTAAGTATACATACATTAAACAATTTTTTTGACGTTATTTCTAGCGAGCCTTTTAAATGTCGGAATAAAATAAACACTTTGATATTCCATAATAAAGCCAACCTGGTTTTACATTATTAAACAGTATTACCTGGCATAGACAAATCAATTTCTCGTTGAATTGGTAAAATTTTTTTTTTTTTTTAATTTTTGTATTTCGTGTTTGTAAACAAGAGTTAAACCTATCAGTGACGTACTGTATCGTAAACAAAAAATTTGGTGAGCAGTATGTAACGGGAGGGGGTGGGGGGGCTGATATTCAGGGCCGTGGCTATTGTGACGCTCGGTGCGAGGGACATTTTTTTGGTGCCCTCCTCTCAATCAAAAAAAAAAGTGACAAACAAACAAACAATAGCGCACTTCCTGGGCCACTTCTTAGCAGGCCTGTTACTTGCGGGGGGGGGGGTCGGGTCGCCGAGCTTCCCCCCCCCTTTCGTTTTGTCTGCCCCCCCCCTCTGCTTGTTTGCTCTATTTAGTAACATTTATTTCCTGCCCCCCCTGCTATTGGTCTGGCCCCTGGCGTGGCTGTTTCTTAGTTCGGCGCCCATGTGCGCCCCCCCCACCCACCTGTTGTGCTCTACCCGCCGCAACTGATGCTGGAGTTTTATTTTGGTCAACCAATGAAAATATTGGGGAAGATCGGGGGGGGGGGGAGGACGACGACACAGTTTACTGACCAAGTGTCGCACACGCGTTTGGGCAAGTTTACCTAACAGCCGGTCCGCCCACTGTTCTGGATAATGTATTTACTCTTAACTCCCCCCCCCCCCCCACACACACCCTTTCATTTGATCGCCGTATTTTATAACTTGGCTATGATGAATGGAAGCTGGGGGGGGGGGGGGAGGCTGCCTGTGGCGTTAGCTGGACTGGATTAGTTTATGTGCTCCCACATTCGACTGACAAACTGTCACGTGATATAGTATGTTGGTCATCAATGTTCTTCCTCCAGTAATGTAGTGAAACATGGTATTCTCCAATTGTACATACCACTCCCCTCTCTCTCTCTCTTTGAACTCTCTCAGTATTCTGTGGTCCGCCAGTCCGGGGCACTCGAAAAGCAAATGATCTACGGTTTCCTACACTTCCCTGCAGTGTCTGCAAAGGGTGTCGACATTGGCCCTCAACCTCCCAAAGTACGCGCCAATAGGACAGTGCCCTGTTCGAAATTGGGCAATTAGCGCCTACTCGACACGCCTAAGCTTCCACCACGGGTCAGTTTTGGACGGCCGCTCCAGAAACTTTCGGACGTTAACTCCGTTCACCCAATGAGCCCAGCCCGAGAACCACTTCGATTGTCCAAAGAGAGAGATCTTGGCACGTGCTGCCTCAAATGAGCTCTTTCTTGCACTCATGGGCAGCACTTGGGAATCTGTCGACTGTTGGATTGCCTTGGCAATGCAGTCTGCCCTTTCATTTCCGGGCACGTCCACATGCCCGGGAACCCATTGAAGGGTCACATGCACATGATGTTGGGACGCAAGACCCTGTATTGCCATCAGCATGGTTTCCAGCAGAAGCGGCCATTCTCCCGTCCCTTTTACAGCTTGGAGCTGCCCTTTGACCTGTAGGAAGTGCACAGAGCACAGAGAGCGCGTCAGTGAAGATGACAATGTCTGTAGCAGGCAAAGTACCCTCACCAATTAGCTCTCCTATGTGGTCCACTGCCTCAGTAATGGCTGTCATCTCTGCCTCGTAAGCACAGAGCGACCCACATAGGCCAGCATGGTCTTTCACAAAGCCAGTTTGTGGGAGAGTGATGTGGACCCCAAACGAGGAGCTTTTCCGACCGTCAATACTGGTTACAGAAGCATCAGTATAGGCCAGTATAGCGTCCCCCGAATAGGTTCCAATCGTCTGCAAAGCCACATCAGTGATGGTTCGGCGATCCTTTGCGTTCCCAGCATTGGTTTCGACCAGGGTCGTGCGTACCTCGGGCATGTAGAAAGCCTCGCCAGGAGGGACCCTAGAGACTGTCTCCAGCATTAGGCGGTCAGTTGGCACTCCATCCCTATCCTGTTTTTATACTGGACTCAAGTTACATGTTAAACAACCTTTTTTAAAAAAAAATATGTTTGCTACAGCCGTCCTCAAATTTCCAGATACGAATCTACAAAAAAATAAAATTAAAAGCCCCAATAAAAACTGCTAGAAAAAAGAAATATTCAAGTTCACAACGAAGATGTAACAGACTTTACCGATAATGTGTGACTGTGTCAATGAGCAGGTAACTCCCAGTCAATATAAATAATGTTTTATTAAAAACAGCTAGCTGTCCTTGTTTTTTGTTACTTTTAAAAAATGTGAAATCAAATCTAACGGTAAACAATAATCTTAGCAAATGCATGCGCGCGCACACACACACACACACACACATATATATATATATATATATATATATATATATATATATATATATATATATATATTGTTTTTATTCTGTATTTTCTTGATGAAATGATTACGCAGTTAATTCACTCCAACTATTTATCAATTTTCCACTGGACCACTGTTTATTTTATTTGTTCTCTGTTCAAATAATCCTACCTAGATATCGATACTATAGATATCGATACTGCATCGGTGGCTTGTGACGGTGTAGGTAAAGGAGTGGTGCAAACTGGATTTTAAAGTATTGGGTGAGCAGATTGCAACAGGGCACTAGATCTAGGATGCTGTAAGGAGCAAACTTTATTGCATCGCAGGCCACAGTAGGCTCTTAAATTTGTCAGAGGGGCCGCACCAAGTGCGTCTCGGTGTTTACTCAAACATGACATTACATCAGTATAAATGTAAACGTACAATGTAAACGTAAAATGAAAAGGTAAAATGTAAAAGTAAAATGTGAACGTAAAGTGTAAATTGTTAACGAGGATAGGGGAGCATAACGCTGGCCGGGTCAAACAGACTGGTGGGGGAGGGGGGGTTGGACTTGGCGTCCCCTGTAACGTAGTTTGCCCCTATCTGGTGTAGGTACTGAACACCTCAATCCTGACACCATTTACATATGCGCTCCAGCTGATTACACCGCCATATGCGCCACAGCATGTTTCACTACCATATGTGCACCAGCTGAGTACACCACCATATGCGCCTCAGCTGATTACATTACCATATGCACCCTAATGATTACACCACCATATGCACCTTAATGGTTACACCACCATTTACGCCCAGCCGGTTACACTGAAAAGACGCCATAAATGACTTACTTTAAAAGAATTAATAATCTTAGTTATGAATTGTTCAGGAAAGAAAGGAAGTAAATTTAACGAAGAACTGAAATTTTCAAATCACCATCGTGAACTTCAAAAAAAAAAAATAATAAATCACCGAATTTAAACTCGGTTACAACAGCGTCTGATTCTTTAATCCTGTAATAGAGATAATGTACATGTGGTTTCCGTAGTGTAGTGGTTATCACATCTGCCTAACACGCAGAAGGTCCTGGGTTCGAGACCCAGCGGAAACAAATTTTTTTTTTTTTATTCCCATTTACTAACTAAATTTACTTAATAAATAATAAACTATATTTAGTATTTAAAGTTTGTATTGCTTTTATTCACGAGTAAATTGGTGCATACTATTACTGATAATAGAACATTTTGATTGTTTTGTTTTGTTTTTTTCAATATGTATCCACGTATTAATCACGCCTTCACGTGCACACATCTGTGCACTCCCTACAGATCAAAGGGCAGCTGTGCACTTCCTACAGGTCAAAGGGCAGCTTGCACACCCTACAGGTCAAAGGGCAGCTGTACACACCCTACGGGTCAAAGGGCAGCTGTGCACTTCCTACAGGTCAAAGGGCAGCTGTGCACACCCTACCGGTCAAAGGGCAGCTGTGCACACTCTACAGGTCAAAGGGCAGCTGTGCACACCTTACAGGTCAAAGGGCAGCTGCGCACACCCTTAATGGCTCAATTCTAATCAATCACTACATTATTTCAAGTTGTGGTCATGTTGACTTTAGCACACTAGTCTTTCCAGTAGCCCAAATATATGCTTAGACCCAGCTGATAAACCTGGCTGTTATTACGATTTTGGGCTGGCCCAAGTCAAGAGTACATTAGGGGGTCTTGGGCAAAGCTGCATTTTGGGGTCCAAGTCAAGAGTACATTAGGGGGCCCTGGGCTAAGTTACATTACGGGGCCCAAGTCAAGAGTACATTAGGGGGCCCTGGGCAAAGTTGCATTATGGGGCTCAAGTCAAGAGTACATTAGGGGGCCCTGGGCAAAGTTACATTATGGGGCTCAAGTCAAGAGTACATTGGCGGGTCCTGGGCAAGGTTACATTATGGGGCCCAAGGCAATTTGACTGTCGAGCCTGTCTTTGAGTGTTGTGGTAGCGTTATCTTACAGACGACTGGGTGTAGTAATGGATGACATACTTTTATTTGCAAGGTATGTACAGAATTATTCTCTGTCACTTTATCACTATGAATTGTTTCATGGCATTTACATTTTGGGGCTTTAGGTAAATGCATACTTACTGGCCTCAGGCTAATGTATACTTGTGGGCCTGAAAAATTCCCATGGTTCTCACCGAGGATCGAACCCAGGACTCTCAGGTCGACAGTCGAGTATCTACACCACTCGGCCATTTATATAGTGGGACGGATTTCCAGGGGCACTTTGTTTCAAAGTCGTCCCGAAAGTCCACCCAGCATTAAATGGGTACCTGACTTTAAATTGGGGAAGTAAAGGCGGCTGGGCGTTGTGCTAACCACACACAATCCCTACATATGCCGAGGTTATAGAAACAGATGAATTCTACACTTCATCTGCCCCGAAGGCCCGTTTGGAGTATATATATATATATATATCCTAAAAGTAACAAAATAATTTTAATTTTTATGTTTTTATAAAATGCTGTAAGCGTTAAATCTCTCTATTTTTGTTTTTAAATAGTTACAATTATATTTCATTTTCAAAGGATGGGAAAGGAGGGGGGGGGGATAAATGATATCACGTTTTTATTAAGAGTTATCGCTTCTTGCCTCATTGGAAGATACGCCGTAATTTGGCTCATGCGCGCTCAACCGGAACAAGAGAAAAATCTGTCCATGAAATATATACTTAAATAGAAATATCAGTCAATATTGGGAACCGTCCTAAACACAAAGACAAAAGGAAAAAACATCTTTTATTTTCCCTCTGAAATCTATACATTTTATAGATACTTGAACTCTCCAAGTAAGAAGAAAAAAATATCAAGGCGAGATAATATAACAATCATTTCTTTTAAACCTAAATAATATAATTACCTCCCCTGTGCACAATTTTGTTCCCATATTTTAACAAGCAGAGCGTACTGAAAGGTTTAAAAAAAAAATCCTGGATTGGATGAAACACTCAAGTTTGTTTTGTAATTAAGTTGCGTGGTGAAGCAAGTTGGAGGCGAGGAAGGCTGGTGGTGTGGGTTCGATTATCTTGTTATTAAAAAAATTAACACCATTTGTGTGTGTTTGTATGTGTGTGTGTGTGTTTGTATGTGTGTGTGTATGTTATATTTTAGCTGAAATGATTGCACGATACACCGGGGAAATAAACAGACAGTGAGCTCTGATCATTCGGCTCAATAACTGGTTTAATTATTTTGTCTCTCTCTCTCTCTCTCTCTCTCTCTCTCTCTCTCTCTCTCTCTCTCTCTCTCTCTCTCTCTCACTCCACCTCCTTCACACCCCATATTTACGTCTTTAAAAAATTATAATAATCTTTAAGTTCACTTCTAACTTAGAACGTTATAATGGAAATAAAAACCGCTGGTGTTGTAGAGTTGATGTTACGGTTTATAATTTGACGATTTCTCCTTTATTTCTGATGTTCACTCAAATCAGTATAGAGCAAATTAATTTGTTTAAATATTACACACAACGATCCATGTCTATATATTTCTCAGTAGGTGTAAGTGTATTCAAACAGATGTTACACTCTGTATTAGAACAGCCAACCATGTCTATATATTTCTCAGTAGTATAGATGCGATTCAAATAGATGCTACACTCTGTATCAGAACAGCCAACCATGTCTATATATTTCTCTTCTATTCTCAATATTTATAGCATTATTTCTCCTTTAGCTATCAGCCGTTCAGACAGATGTAATTTTATTTCGTTACACAAGCTGACAAATGAACCAATCGTACTTAGACCTTACTGATTAAATTATTACGTCACATTTATTTCAGTCATCTTGCCAGTCTTAAGTCCAGGTGCCAGTCTTAAGTCCAGGTGCCAGTCTTAAGTCCAGGTGCCAGTCTTAAGTCCAGGTGCCAGTCTTAAGTCCAGGTGCCAGTCTTAAGTCCAGGTGCCAGTCTTAAGTCCAGGTGCCAGTCTTAAGTCCAGGTGCCAGTCTTAAGTCCAGCTCTGTTGTTAGTTTCAACTGTGTTTGTTTCATCCATGATGGTCTCTATGGCAACGTACCATGGGGAGTTGTTTTAAATTCACATTAAAGTTTGGAAGCCGTCCATGCAATAAAGTCAGACATTTTATGTAACATACTATTATTATTACCAATGATTGTGGCGTGATTGTTTTAATCAGAAAAAGGAGAGAAAAAAAAAAGCTTTTTTGTTTGTTTTAACGGAAGATTGTTAAATCTGAGAGTCAAATAAGTCCATAATTTAATGGTTTATTTCTTCTTCTAAATGTGTGTATACTGGACTCGTAAAGCTTTTGTTGCTTGTTTCGTCAAAGTCTTCTTCTGCCTTTGGCTCTACAGCCCATTTAGGGCCCTGGTCTGCCATACTACCCTCTACAGCCCATTTAGGGCCCTAGCCTGCCATACTACTCTTCTCCCGATCCATGGTCTTCTTCCTCCACTCTCTCACTCCCATGGCATTAAGGTCTTCCTCCACTCTCTCACTCCCATGGAATTAAGGTCTTCCTCCACTCTCTCACTCCCATGGCATTAAGGTCTTTCTCCACTCTCTCACTCCCATGGAATTAAGGTCTTTCTCCACTCTCTCACTCCCATGGCATTAAGGTCTTCCTCCACTCTCTCACTCCCATGGCATTAAGGTCTTTCTCCACTCTCTCACTCCCATGGCATTAAGGTTTTTCTCCACTCTCTCACTCCCATGGCATTAAGGTCTTTCTCCACTCTCTCACTCCCATGGCATTAAGGTCTTTCTCCACTCTCTCACTCCCATGGCATTAAGGTCTTCCTCCACTCTCTCACTCCCATGGCATTAAGGTCTTTCTCCACTCTCTCACTCCCATGGCATTAAGGTCCTTCTCCACTCTCTCACTCCCATGGCATTAAGGTTTTCCTCCACTCTCTCACTCCCATGGCATTAAGGTCTTCCTCTACCTCCTCTGACCATCTGCATCTTGGAGGCCTTAGGCCTTTCCTCATTGGGTGTTGCCTTATATATTGCCTCTGGACCTCTGTACTTATTCATTATTTCTATGTGCCCTACCAACCTGTTTGTCAAAGTCTGGGTTGAAGATTATTTAATCTTAAATTTGTTCTTCATGAAATGCCCTGTAGTGCCAACCCGTGGATGCACCATGTGAACAAAATGAGATATTTTCATTCAACTGTATAAAGTTTGTAGTTGAAACTGCGACACCTGCTGTGAAACAAGCCAAGATTATCTTAAGACTGTTTCGTTAGAAATCATCATTATAATTCTGACTAAGTCTATTTTGACACTATCACTACTCGTACATAGAGTCTCACCTATCTTTGACCCAATAAAACTAAGACTCGAACCTTTTTACCTCAGTTTAACCTCATATTTCACCTCACTGATTTTCAAATATTTATCTCTTACGAACTGAGCAATTTTTTTTCGTTATACAAATGGATTCGATACTAAACCACACGGAAGTATCGATACCCGGCGACTTCATCAGCGATATCGATGCCAGGGCGTACACGTTCGCCATCTACGGTATCGTCTCGGGTATCGTTAGCGCCCTCGGGGTCGTCTTCAACTCCGTCAACCTGTACGTCTTCGCCCGGATGGGTTTCGCCGACACGACCAACGTCACCCTCTGCAGCCTGGCCGCGGCCGATCTGGCCATCCTGCTGATGCTGTTGGCCTTCAGCGTCATCTACAACACGGCCTTCGTCCAGGCCGTGCAGACCATGCAGGTGGTCGCGGCCTTGGACTACCTCCCCGTGGGCTGGCCTTTCGTCTGCTTCAGCCGCGTGTCCGGGTGCCTGACGGCCTACGTGGCCCTCGAGAGGTTCCTGTGCGTGGCGGCGCCCCTGAGGGTCAAGTCCATCCTCACCCCGGGGCGGGCCGCCGCTGTTAACGCCTCGGTGTACGTCGTGATGATCGGATCCACGCTTCCGGTTTTCGTCGGGTTCAAGCTGGGGCCCATCCACGACGAGGCCCTGAACGCGACCCTTTTGGGACTGATTCCTTCCCCTGACAGCCATGACCTTGAAAACTTCTCTCTGTCCTTCAACGTCTTCGTCCAGCTGGCCTCGTTCTTCCTCGTCGTCGTCTTCACCGCGGGACTGATCCGGA
Organism: Bulinus truncatus; assembly: GCA_021962125.1. Taxonomy (NCBI): domain Eukaryota; kingdom Metazoa; phylum Mollusca; class Gastropoda; family Planorbidae; genus Bulinus; species Bulinus truncatus. The sequence goes on along the minus strand of JAGDYQ010000001.1, from coordinate 33,023,053 downwards.
GCTTCATCAAGAAAACGGAATGGAGGAACTCCACCTCCTCGTCCGGCCAGAGCGCCAGCATCTCCACCAGGGACAAGAAGCTGGTCAAGATGATCCTTCTCATCGCGGCCATCTTCATCGCCTGCTCCTTCCCCGGGGTGCTCGGGATCCTGGCCATGCTGTTCGTGGACGACTACAACATCGCCGGGCGCTACAAGAACCTGTTCATCGTCACCTTCGCCCTGTTCTTCGCCCTGGGCTCCGTCAACTCCACGGTGACCATCTTCGTTTACTTCGACATGAGCTCCAGGTACAGGGAGGTCCTGCTGGAGACTTTCTGTTGGCGGAAACCGAAACTGAAGGAGAAACGACGACATTAGCACTACGGCCCTGTGGTCTTGCTTTTTGGTCATCCGGGCATTTATAAAACATTTCATTGGTTGCTGTTGTTCGTAGCCACAAACAAATCCACCGTTCAGCATCAGAATACAATTTTTATTTTACTAGCTGTACCCTGCGAAACCTTTGCATTAGAGTTATATCTACTATGGTAGGCTAGGTTATTTTTGGATTCGGACAGATCCGATTTTTTTTCATGATTTTTAATACTATTGTTTACGTTTGACGATTTTAAACTAGAATACTGTGGTATTAATTCTTTACTTTCGATTTAAAGCAGAACCCACACCGCTATTATTTATATAGATTACAAAATGTACAAAATATATACATGTATATGAGTGATTCAAGTCTGAAGAAGGTTCTGGCTTCGGCTGTAACTCATACACTCAACGCGCAAGTCGTTGCGTCGAAACTCAACGAACTCTTTCAGATGAAAGTATTCCTTAGAGAGACACTGCGGCAGTCAGTGGTGGGAAGGGGTGGAGCTATTTTAAAAAGAAACATTCTAGCATTAGTTATAGGGTGAGGTCTGGTGTCTACAGAAACCACTACAATTCAATGGCACAAGTTTTCATAGGTCTGGTGGATCTATAAATCTATTCCACTTTATCCTGGTGGATCATGTGGAGCACATAATATAACAACATACAGTAAACGTATAGCCATTTTAAAAAGTCCTATTATAATGACTTCTAAAAACTGCCGCCTTTTGATGTTATTCTACTGTTTTTACAGTCAAATTGACAATACGCTTTCTGTGTTGAATTTATGTTTCTGTGATGTCGAGTGAAATAAAGCATTAGGTTTTTTTCTATGTTTTTTTTTTTTTAATTTTAGATCCGTGTTTATTTCTGGTGGACTATTAAAACTAGACAGGTGAACGGTATAGGACTCAGAGAGGTGGACATGTGGGAGGGGGTGGGAGATAGTTCTGAATTGACGTGCTGTTATTGTTAGAAATACATTTTTAAATACAATTTTTACCTTTTTTTTTTGTGTGCCATCTATCTAAATATATATGTCGTTGAATCTACATAATTGTATATCTATCTATGTACATATGTTTGTCTATTTGTATGTAAGTTACTGTGTCTACATATCCATCTGTATGTCAAACTATCTGTATGTCCAAACTATTAGTATGTCGAGCTATATGTATGTCCAACTATCTGTATGTCCAACGATCTGTATATCCAACTATCTGCGTCAACTATCTGTATGTCCAACTATCTGTATGTCCCTCTAAGTATAGTTACAAGCTCGATGAGAAACTCTTGTGTGCGCGTACTCGGGGAATTGTGCGCGCGCGCAGGGGCCCAGCTTTGAGGTAACACACACACACTACACACACACTCACACACACACACACACACTACACACACACACACCTGACATTACACATGCACCTGACACTACACTTACACACTAAACACGCACACAACACACGCACACGATATCCCAGCCTGTACTGGTCACTGACGCGTGACACCTGTTGGTCAAGATCCACTGGAGTACAGAAGATTTCATTCAACTCATTGGAAAGAATTCCAGCTAATAGTGGGTTTTTTTCCCTGGGTATCTACACACCCATCCATGCAAGATTCCGATCTACGGCCCTGGTTAAAGGGACGGGGTGCATTGATCACACCCATCCATGCAAGATTCCGATCTACGGCCCTGATAAAGGGGGGGATGTATTAATCACACCCATCCATGCAAGATCCCCATCTACGGCCCTGGTAGAGTGGAGGTGGGCATTGATTCATTTTTTTTAAATTTCATCGATTATGTCTGAACGATCCCCGTGACGGATTGATTTTGGTGATTCATCCAGGGTCGTGGCTTCTTTGACTGTGGTCGGTGGGTGGGGGCAGAAATCAAGCGACAGGCCTGTCCCATTAGTGTTAACGGACTTGATATAAGCTGTCACCCCTACATGGACAATAAATGGACTGCTCCTTGATCGGGATCGTCTGTTGATATTCAGAGTAGGCGGAGCCCGATCGACGTCAGGATTTTCTTCTCGTGATAACCAGAGGGCAGTGGCGCGAATTGTGTTAGTGGTGCCCGGGAGCGGACTTCGTGGTGAGAATGACTATATGGTACCACCGGCTTGCCACCATGGGCGGACCGCTTGATTACCCCCTCCGGAGCGACCCCATTGTTAAAAAAAAAACTTTATAGACTAAGCGAAGTATGGGGGTGGGATGTATTCCAGCTACGTCTTGTGTTGGCGGCATAACGAGGCGATGATTACCGGGGGATAATTCAATCAACAATATTTTTTTATAAAATAATGTATCGATAGTCGATGCATCGCTACATAATCATAAAACTATTGCCTGGTATCGAATATATATTTGACGGAGTCAAATCGAAAAGTAATCGACTATGTTTTTTTCATGTTTCGTCTGCATGGCGATTTATTATTGACTGGGATAAATACTCATGCACTATAGAAGCGACCAAATGTATTGAATGCTGTTGTGCATATTGAACAATCCCCACAGAAAATCCTTTCAAAACCCGTCTTTATTATTTCAATTGTTTTTCAAACAAGAAATGTTTCTAAACAAATCGAACCCATTTATTTACTGGCAGACACTTCACGCGCAGTTAGCTACAGACGATACAATCACCCCCAACTCCCACACCTCCAGGTTATTTACCCTATTCTCCTCCCCCACCCCCCTACCCACGTTATGTGGCACCACAAGACTGCACTGCCTTGTTTACAGGCGTTGCTCATTTCCCCTTCACCCCAGTTCGAAAAAACGGTAAAAAAAATATATCACGTCCAGTAGGGTGCAGTAAGGGGGGTGGGGTGGGGTGGTTGTAAGATCTCCCGCCCCGTCCTCCTACAAACAGAATGTTATGTCACTGAAAAAACCTGTTTTACCTCCACCCACCTGACACCCCCCCTACCACTCTCCCGACTCTATTATCCCTCCACTGCAATCAATCATAATGGATATCGACAGGTAAATCTGTTCACGATTTATGGGAACCAAATAATAATAATAATAAATCCGTTAAATAAAGTGTTGTTGACAACGTTGATAAGTGCGTGGGTGCGTGGGTGGGTGAATTCATTATCATTAATTTGTAGTTCCTTTTATTTATTTTTTTATCTATATAGCATGTAAACTTTTAGATTTATCAGTTCATGGCAGACGCAAATCAAAATCTCGTATCAGACGGCGGCATTCCACAATTAGAGAAGATCGTCTGCTATTCCTTGTACCGGTGCACACGGCACTTAAAGAGAGAACATGGGACTAATAACTTCTTAAATCAAAAGGTTATAGGTCAGGTCTGCACGGGGTGTCTATCGTGGTCCCCCAATATCGCTTCTCAGCTTTTATAACCACAGGGCGTTCAATGTTATGTTGCATGGCGTAGCGAGGTTAACGCGCGCCTCGGGGCATAATATATTTTTAGCCCCCTCTCCACATTCAAAAACCATATAATAGTGTATGTAAAATATACCATTTGGCGCCCCTTTGTGAGTAGCGCCCGGGGCATGATGACCCCCCCTTGCACCCCCTCACTACGCCACTGTTAGGATATATATATATATATATATGTGTGTGTGTGTGTGTTTGTGTGTGTGTGTGTTTGTGCATGTCCTGGGTTTGAATCAAGGTTCACATTACCTAGTAGTCGAAAGACGTGTCTCTGCTGGCTGCATGTATTTGTATACAAAGGCAGGATCAGCCTTAACTTTGATATCCCACCTCACACGGGACAAAACAGTGTGCTGTGGTCCATACATATCCCACCTCACACGGGACAAATCAGTGTGCTGAGGTCCATACATATCCCACCTCACACGGGACAAATCAGTGTGCTGTGGTCCATACATATCCCACCTCACACTGGACAAAACAGTGTGCTGTGGTCCATACATATCCCACCTCACACGGGACAAATCAGTGTGCTGTGGTCCATACATATCCCACCTCACACTGGACAAATCAGTGTGCTGTGGTCCATATATATCCCACCTCACACTGGACAAAACAGTGTGCTGCGGTCCATACATATCCCACCTCACACGGGACAAATCAGTGTGCTGTGGTCCATACATATCCCACCTCACACTGGACAAAACAGTGTGCTGTGGTCCATACATATCCCACCTCACACGGGACAAATCAGTGTGCTGTGGTCCATACATATCCCACCTCACACTGGACAAAACAGTGTGCTGTGGTCCATACATATCCCACCTCACACGGGACAAATTAGTGTGTTGTGGTCCATACATATCCACCTCACACGGGACAAATCAGTGTGCTGTGGTCCATACATATCCCACCTCACACGGGACAAATCAGTGTGCTGTGGTCCATACATTTCCACATCACACGGGACAAATCAGTGTACTGTGGTCCATACATATCCCACCTCACACGGGACAAATCAGTGTGCTGTGGTCCGTACATTTCCACCTCACACGGGACAAATCAGTGTGCTGTGGTCCATACATATCCCACCTCACACGGGACAAATCAGTGTGCTGTGGTCCATGCATATCACATTTACTTTTAAAAAAAATTAAATCTGTATGCTCAACTAACATGGATCTCCTATACTCGTAAGCCTTCCATGTATGAATACGGACCTGTCCCTGTGTTAGTACTGACGCCACTACTATAAAATGTCTAAGTGCACACGATATTTAGATCAAGATATGGTTGCCTTTATTTACATGCTCCCTACAAGATTGGTAAAAGACACGCCCAGCTTGTGTCTAAACACATCTATCAACACAAGTCAACATTGTTTTGTGGCCTTTCAGCGGCACAACTCTTGTTTACTTTCTCCAATCTAATTGAGTAATCTCCCCTTTTCATAATCCATTCCCGTACAGTGCCTACCTCTGTCGCCCGCTAATAAATAGATCGATTTATATTTCGGCGATTGTGTGTGTGTATGTGTGTGTGTGTGTCTGTGTGTGGAAGGGGAGGGGGTTGATGTTTTGAGGGGGCCAGCAATGGGTGGGGGACTAATTGGATTTCGATTGACCGTGATTCAGATATCATGTCGACATGGAGTTCGAATACGATTATATTGAACTATCTGACACGGTCAGAAATCAAGAATTGGAAGGAGTAGGAGTGAGAGAGAAAATAATTTCAGAAAAAAACAAGAACTGTATTAGATTCATAGGCTCTGTTGTGTGTTGGGTTAATAGACTCAATATGTAGTCAAGTGATTTCTTCGACACTTGGTTCCAGGCATTCATTAATTGTGTTTCAACTGGAGTCTTTATATATATTGCAACGTATATTTGTAAAACGTATAATTATATTTGTAAATCGTATAATTATATTTGTAAATCGTATAATTTTTTTATGAGGATTGCTTACGTTGTTCAGTTCAGTTTGTAGAATAGGAACAGCTTAGAAGAAACTTTCTTTGAGAAAAGCCAAAGCTCGTCATTGTTTTTTTTTTTAATTCATCGGATTTTTTTAGTTGGATTTATGCTGGGGATTAGACGAACATTCTTCCATTTAATGGACAATTGTATTAATGGACACACTTTGCATTTAATGGACACACTTTGCATTTAATGGACACACTTGTATTATTAAATGGATACAATTGACCTTAATATAAGGACTAGGCGAGTAACGGACACACCTGAATCCACATGACCCACTTCAATTAAATTTGAAACAGTTGAATCTAACAGACACACCCCATAAACAGTTGAATCTAACAGACACACCTTATTGTTTTTTTATTTGCTTCAAGACTTATTTGTGTGCACAATGATGAAATCTGATGTCACGTGGTTACCCGACGGATGTAGATTCAGACTCATCCAGGACAAGATGACAACTTTTGAACAAGCTGAAAAGGGAGGGGCAGATAACTGGAGTAGCCCGCATCTATGGCGAGGTAATTCAGAGCCATTTAAAGCCCCCGTCGATATGACGAGAGTTATCTCGGCTGGGAAGCAACGTCCTTTCATTTTTCAGGCCTGTGTTACCGGAACCAATATCTTTAGTAGCGCCAACTTTACAGAAAATGATTCTGTGGTAAACGTTTTGCCCTCGCATCGCAGACCGTGGAGCGCTAGTAACACATCGAAAGCAAGCACAAATGGGCAAGAAATGTTCCCCCAAGCGGAACACTCGTCCCGCCGGAAGCACCCGGCCAGAAGACCCATGTCATCTGTCAGACCGTCTTCTAGAACAGATCTCGTACACACCAGGTCGCTGGGTCGACCGCGCAGCGCCGGGTGCTTACATCAACACAGTGTCTATAACAGAGATGTCGCTCTGCTCTTACAGTCGTTGGAACAAAACCAAGAAGCGCGCAATAATTTAAATCTTTCTTGCAGTGCACCAACTCCAAGGGGCATAATTCCCGATGCATCTAGAGTTACCAATGCGTCTATCCTTAAAAACCAAGCCTACAAGATAAACTCGGAAACCATGAAACCCAGCGCTGCAGCTGGAAGTATGACGTCTAGTCTGAATCCAGTTATAACAATATCCCGTGCTGATGATGAGGACAGCAGCTCCGGTGTAGTAAACCTAGATTCTGGTGGATTAAACCCAGACTCCTCTAACGAGACTTTAACTACAGATCTATTGAAAAGCGAATATCTTGTGTCCAACTCTTCTTCAAGCGAGTTGGTTCTAAACCAGGAACATGCATCGCTTATTACAGTGTCTTCACAGATGGACCAATCCAACGTCAAATCTAATATTCAAAATGATGACCAATGGTCAGCGACCTCAAATCTCGTTGACTCTGTGGCAATGTTAAAATGCACTGGGAGGTCCGCCAACCTGAACACGAAAACCCGGACCCTGATGCACGTTCGGTCGTCGCAGCAAAGACCACTGAGTGGACAGGTCAACTCTAGGACCTCCGTGAGAACATACATTGACTCACACAGGCCTCGGACCGCGCCGGAAACGGTAAGCGCGTTAGCACGTGGTCATGTTGTGTGGCTAGGTAGGGAACAGACGGGGGAATGTAGTGTGGCTAGGAAGGGAATAGACGGGGGTCATGTTGTGTGGCTAGGGAGGGAACAGCCGGGGGGCATGTTGTGTGGCTTGGGTGGAGGGAATTTTTTGTGGCTCAAGCGGGAATAGACGGGGGCATGTTGTGTGGCTAGGGAGGAAATAGACGGGGGCATGTTGTGTGGCTAGGGAGGGGTGGGAACATCTCCTATGACTAAGAGTTTCAGCTGCAGGTCTAACATTGCAAGGTGTTGTGTCCTATCCGTGTTGCCAGATTAGTGGATGTCCGCACTTTGACCTTGTCCTCAACACTCCACTGATCTCAAACCCAGATCCCAGGTCAAGTGGTCGATGCCTCAGAATGATCCGTTCATTGTCAACGTTACACTCGTGGACGGCCGCAAGGGCACACAACTCTTCATATAACTACCCTCTACAGCCCATTTAGGGCCCTAGCCTGCCATACTACTCTTCTCCCGATCCATGGTCTTCTTCCTCCACTCTCTCACTCCCATGGCATTAAGGTCTTCCTCCACTCTCTCACTCCCATGGAATTAAGGTCTTCCTCCACTCTCTCACTCCCATGGCATTAAGGTCTTCCTCCACTCTCTCACTGGGGGGCGGGGGTATTTCCCCTTATAGCATGACGTCACCTGAAGTCCAGTAACTTGGTCTATTTGGTGTTCCGTATGTAGGGGTGCAATTTTTCACACCATTCACTCAGCCCAACCTTCTAATGATGTTTACAGGATTTAGGTGTGTGTGTGTGTGTGTGTGAGTTTGTGTGGGTGGAATGGCTACTTTATCCTTCTTTTATATCTGTCAGTCGTGTGTATTAAAATTCAAACATGCATTTTTCGTAGGTGTGTAAGTGCTTGTAACGTCATCTCGATACAGGTATAGCTGAATTAGTCCGTGACGGGGGTTAGATTGTATCAAGTGTTGTATACCTGCGCGTAGACTCAAACTGTACAACTGAATACTCATCATGTATTACGCCTTGTCGCTCTAGTGCAGGGGTCGGCAACCTGCGGCCCGCGAACCGCATGCGGCTCTTTCGATGTCAAATTGCGGCCTTCCAGTTCAATGCGCAAATAATTATACTGATATTATTTTATATATTTAATCCTAATCAAATACCATAATATTGAAAGAACAATTTGAGTGGCTCTTTGAAAAACTGAGAAAATTGTAAATTTATAACTTTTGGCTACTCCATCTCAAAAGGTTGCCGATCCCTGCTCTAGGGTGTGTCTGTCACCAGTGGTGACTATCGATAGTGCGATCGTCTTGTACAAAAAAAAAGGTCTAAAGTTAATTGGTGGCTTTTACCGCTCACCAATTGTCGAGCGGCTGTCCAATGTGACGTGATTGGTCATCTCTGAACGTCACGGTACTAAATCACAGAACATATATCATGCAAATATCATACAGATATCTTACAGATATCCATATAAGATAACACAATAAATCAATAGCGATTGACTTCGATGCTGGAATATTGAAAAAAAATAAATACACACGATAAAAGAAAAATCCATTTCCCTGTCAATTAAAGAAATAGAAAATATAGCTGCCAACTTTCCATCTTTGAAATACAGCCTGCTATAGACTACATTTTGTCTTTTTGTCGCAGCCTAATGTCGATAGACAGAAAATGATGAACAGATTTACACATCAATCCACACGATCATATAATATGAAATACAATTTATTTTATTTGTTTTTTAATGGACATTTAATATTGGTTTACTCACAGAGACAAGATCTGCAGAGTCTGACTTCATTCAGACAGGTAAATATCCATATCTATCTATCTATCTATCTATCTATCTATCTATCTATCTATCTATCTATCTATCTATCTATCTATCTATCTATCTATCTATCTATCTATCTATCTATCTATCTATCTATCTATCTATCTATCTATCTATCTATCTATCTATCTATCTATCTATCTATCTATCTATATGTCTGTCTGTCTCTCTCTCTCTATCTATCTATCTATCTGTCTATCTATCTATCTATCTATCTATCTATCTATCTATCTATCTATCTATCTATCTATCTATCTATCTATCTATCTATCTATCTATCTGTCTGTCTGTCTGTCTGTCTGTCTGTCTGTCTGTCTATCTATCTATCTATCTATCTATCTATCTATCTATGTGTCTGTCTGTCTCGCTGTCTGTCTGTATATTTATTTATATTTCTATGTGCCTGTCTAACAATCTATCAACTATATGCGTGTCTTTCTATGTATGTATCTGTATCTTACTGTATTTCTACCCATATATCTATCTTAATATCTATTCGTCTATGTATGTATTATGTTTTTTTTTCTTGCTATCTAATTGTCTAACTTTTTTGCCAATCTATCAATCAATCAGTTTACATATTTTCATCAATGCGTTTGGCTACGGATCTATTCTCCAGCAGGCGTATCTACCCCACTACTGTCACTTTGTGAAAGGCGTCACCCTGAAGGGGCGAGGGGGCCCCGCTGACAAAGAAGAGGAAACCGACGATGGGTACATCACATACTCTGAGTCGCCCACAGGTTCCGACCTGACCAGGTACGTGACGTCAACCACGTGTGTTGTCAGTCCAGATACACAAAGACATACACAGAGACGCACAGAAAGACACACTCAGACAAACAGAAAAAACTCAAAGACACTCACAGAGACTGAGACACACAAACACACGCGCGCGCACACACAGACATTGTAACGGTTGACCGGTCCAACGGGCAGCAAAGTTTTTCACTCAGCTTTAAGCCCCATGAATTATTTAACTCATCATTCAGCCCCCGTCCGCTCCTCTCAAGTTACCCCACCCCTACCCCCACTTCAAACCACGGTGGGGGTCGATAGAGTTCAAGCAGCTGTAAATGCTGTAAACACTTAAAAAAAAAATGAAACCATTTTTTAGTCGACAACAGAGAATATAATGCACCACCTTCTATTGCAGCCAATCAGAACATTTCTAAAATACAGATTAACCCAGTTAATAGATTAAGATTAACTCGTCTGATGAAGTCTTTTATCTCATTACAAGCGTGTTGCTTGACATTTTAAAAAAAAAGAGTCGATTTCAGAAGAATGCTGCCTAAAATAAGTACGTAGACCTGTCTCACTGGTACAACTATATTTTAAAAAAAAAAACCTATATTTTGATCTCCATGGCAACCCATTTCTTAAATTAAAACACAGTCTCTTGTTTACATACTTGCTCATTTTTTTTTACTTTAGGTCTACATTTCCAAGAAGTTACCATGTAGAAATATTTCTAAACGGAATAAATTTTTTTTCTTAAAGTTAGAAATAGACGTAATAGAAAGATTCCGTTAGGTTTTTTTTTATTTTAGTTAACGCAAAAATAATAAAAAAAAAACTGCGACTCAACGCAAATTACACTTGCAACACTTCGACATTATCAATCACTGCCACACTCTCAATCACTGCCCTACTCTCAATCACTGCCCCATTCTCAATCACTGCCACACTATCAATCACCGTCGCACTCTCAATCACTGCCTCACTATCATTCACCGTCGCACTCTCAATCACTGCCTCACTCTCAATCACTGCCTCACTATCAATCACTGCCTTACTCTCAATCACTGCCTCACTCTCAATCACTGCCTCACTCTCAATCACTGCCTCACTATCAATCACTGCCTCACTATCAATCACTGCCTCACTATCAATCACTGCCTCACTCTCAATCACTGCCTCACTATAAATCACTGCCTTACTATCAATCACTGCCCCACTCTCAATCACTGCCTCACTCTCAATCACTGCCCCACTATCAATCACTGCCCCACTATCAATCACTGCCTCACTATCAATCACTGCCCCACTCTCAATCACTGCCTCACTCTCAATCACTGCCCCACTATCAATCACTGCCTCACTATCAATCACTCCCTCACTCTCAATCACTGCCTCACTATCAATCACTGCCTCACTCTCAATCACTGCCTCACTCTCAATCACTGCCCCACATCAATCACTGCCCCACTCTCAATCATTGTCCGTGTTGCGAGCAACATATACTGCAACAATGATTGTTTATATTTAAACCGAGCCCTAGTTTTGATATTTTACAGTACGGAAATATTTTTTTTTTAATGTTCTATTTTTTAAACTCTTGTTACTATACACCCGACATGGAATTAGTGCACACTGCATGTAGTGACAGCTCTGTGTGTACCTAGCAAAATGGCACATATTATCAACACAATGACAGAATTATTAATTTTTATAAAGACTCGTATGGCGGACAAAATTATTTCAGATCTTGTTTCTATTTAAGTTATTTTAATGGTGCTTTGTTTTGGTTATATTTTTTTTAAATTTAAGAGCTGATTGAGAGAAGAGGAAAACGAGAGACGGAGGGGAAGGAATGCGATGGGTATGGGGGGGGAGCATAATCTGTGGGTGTGAAGGAAGGAGGGTGTGTGTGTGTGTGTGTGTGAGCAGAGTCTGCTGTTGATTGTCAACGGACACCTGGTCGACACAGCTAGTCGCATCATGTCATGTGATAGGTCAACTGAAGTAGGTCCGTGTGACGTAGGTCCGTGTGACGTAGGTCCGTGTGACGTAGGTCCGTGTGACGTAGGTCCGTGTGACGTAGCCTACTTGCTGCATTGGACGTGGCCTCGTTTATTATTAGAGTCCAGGGACTAGACTTAGTCAACTGAATGCGGTCTCGTCTGTTGAACAGTGGTGTCAAAAAAAGCTAGTAAATGTAGCAAACCGGATATTGGAAGTGGACTCTGTCCATTTATAAATGTGGTTAACTGGAATGAGACGAGCTATTTTTAGTCGAGTTAATTTTTGACTAGCCAATCTAGCACAGCCGGCTAGATTTAAAAATCGTCACTTGAGCCGCAGCTGACTGGAATCAGACGTAAGCCGCTTCTGCTCGCTCACCGGAAATGTACTTTTTTTCGTCGACATAGTGTAGTCTATCGGAATTAGGCAAAGTCAGATGGAGATTTCATGTGCGATTAGTCATTAGTACTACACTCTTTGTGGTGTGCACTTTGACTATATGATGTTATTGTGATCAGAACGAGGCAACTGCGCCAAATTCAGTCAAATGCTGAAAATTTTCGTTTAAACATTAAGAAATGAGTAAACTTGCGTTTTCAATCATCTTTCATTCCGACAGGAGAAATTTGAGGATCAGATCTGGAGGACTGGTGAGCAGCAGGTCAAGCTCACCCACTGACCTTGACGTAGAGCCGGTGTCACAGATGACCAGACTGTCAGGTAAATTTTTTTTGTTGTTAATTTATGACATCTTTGGCAGCAGGATGAATGTGTTAGACAAAATACACAAACAATTAGTCTGTCTATCGATCTGTCTATCTATCTATCTATCTATCTATCTATCTATCTATCTATCTGTCTGTCTGTCTGTCTGTTTATGCTGCAGTCTCTTGTACACTGAGAGTGATGATGTATTTTTCTTACCATCCCTACACTACTGTGTGTGTTTGTGTCTGTGTCTGTCTGTGTGTGTCTGTATATAACTAACATTGTTTTCCTACTAAATTCGACTAAGTAACCATTCTATTCAACGACCGTAACACACATAGCCTACTGTATTTGAATGTGTTTGAACCTGTCACTGTCAATAACTCACCTCATTTGTATATGATAACATGTGTATGTCAGCTCCGTAGCGTGAGATCCAGGTCATAGTTCATTAAAATATAGTCCAAGCTAATCTCTAACAGACACTTTACACTGATAAATAAATTGTTCATATATCGACACGAACAGAAGTTTACTGTAATTATTATTGTTGTTCAGTTTTACGGAAAGTTTGATTTATCGAGCTTCGTTCTAAAGATTTTTTTTCTGTACGGTGAATACTGACTGATATAATAATTATAGCAATCAACCGGTTCAGTGTAATAATAACTCAATATAACGAAAATGTGATCGATTGAGCCCCGTTATAACGAAATATGACCTCTGTTTGCAAACAGTATTGTACATATCCACTACTTGCAGCCATAGATATATAAGCTTGCAGCTAAGGTCATCTCCATGGAGACCGGTTTAAAATGGCGCCAGAAAGCTAAACTTCCGTTAAATTGTCTCCGCAACATTGCATTAAAAATATAAAAGACCATATTGAAATTATTATCTTCATATATTTATTTTCAGAGGATTATCTCCTCTTTGTTATCTATATGTTTGAAATTATTGTAATAAATCCGGATGTTAATTACCGCAATATAATTATACATTCTTATCATACTATTACGATGGTAATAAAAATGACGAAAAGTAAAGATAAGTTCAATAAAAAGTTGTTGTTTTTTTTTTAAAAGTAGCCAAAGGTGAACTTAAGAAACGAAGAAAATAATTATAACTACCGATTCCTTTCATGAAATAAACTCTGTATTAAAGTGATATATTTGTTATACCATCGTTGATATAGGTTAGGTATGTTTTAACTTGCATAGAGCATACAGCAGGATGGGAAAATATTTACCATTGTTTCTGGCACCATATGCTCCACCACGATATTAGTCACAGATCGTTAGCTGCAAGTGGGTGAGGGAGAGAGATAGAAGAGAGGGAGAAGAGAGAGAGAGAGAGAGAAAGAAAGAGAAAGAAAGAGAGAAAGAGGGAGAGGAAAGAGGGAGAAAGAGAAAGAAAGAAAGGAGAGAGAGAAAGAGGCAGAGAAAGAGAGAGAGAAAGAGAGAGAGAAATAGAGAGAGAGAGAGGAGAGAGAGATATTCTATTCCTATACATCTGTATAGCACTATACACTGACCCATTCCACAGTAATAGTTATACTAACATGTTTTATTGCGTGAGTTGAAGTAATCGTAGATAGTGTGTGTGTGTGAGTTTGTCTTAAAGCACAATGTCCGTCTGTGATTAGGTCACGTCAGCAGTTTGACCACTGTCCAGCACGCACACTCACCAAGTAACATGTTTGACCAAGGGCAGGAAGCCAAGATGAAATCGAGTGCAGGTCACCAGTCGTTCGCCGACGATGGTAAAATCCAAAATCTGACCTACATAGCAAAAATAACTCTAAGCCTAAACCTTAAACCTTTAATCAGTAATCTTCATATATAATAACTTAATCATCTAATCCTAAACCTTTACAAATTTAACCAATAATCTTCATATATAATCACTTAATCATTTAATCCTAAACCTTCACACCTTTAACCAATAATCTTCGCATATAATCATTTTAGCTGTTGTAACAAGCCATAAATTTTAACAGCCATTTTAGCTCTCCTTTTTTACATTTACATTTTTGAAAAGACCTTATGATGGGTAGTTAGCTGACCTTTTTTTTTAAATCTTATTATTCGATCATTTCTATCCATATTTTAGGCCAGTCCTATATTTTACTAACAAATGTTGGTACATTTAAAAAGCACTCAAGAACGAGAAATTATTTAATGATTATTTGCTAAGAACCATAACTACGGATTTGTTTGTCAGTGAGCCAATAATAAGTCCATGAATTATCTCCCCCCTCCCCCCCCCCCCACCCTCCACATTAAAAGATGTACGATGTCACTGAAATACCGACGCATGCGCAAAACATGATTTCGCCTAACATAGTTAAACCAATCGTGTGTTCAATTCAATCATTCTTCTTTTTTTTTAAGGCTTTTTAACTATTTCATCTTATATGACTGACTCTCTACGTATTTCTTAAAGAATGTTTCAAAAAATAATAAATCCGGATGTGACACCATGAATAATCTCCCTTGATAAGCAAAAAAATTTTTTTTTTTTTTTAAAATTATTTTAGCATAGTCTGATAGTTTCATATTCCTGTATAACCAAAAATGTATTATGATCATTCCTGGTTAAACTAAAATGTACAGTTACGTTAATTCCTGGTTAAACAATAAATGTAATATGATAATTCCCCCCCCACCCCACAATATAATAGTTTACACGTCAGCGGCACGGTAATTTACATATTGAACGCCGCGTGTATATACTTGGTAGTAAACATGTATTGACATAATAACACATGTATTCCTAATACACCCTGATTGTATGAGTTACACGTACTTGTATTGTTTTTTTTTTTTTTGTTTTTTTTAAATAACCGCTTCTGGCATTTTGCTTTGCGATTTTATTTCTCTTTCATTACTGTATTTATGATATGCATTGTACTTGGTTCTTCATTGTAGGTGTGTGTATATATATATATATATATATATATATATATATATATATATATATATATATATATATGTATATGAAAAGAATTTATTAAACAAAGTATGCATTAGAAAGAAAAGTGAAAGTAGAGAGAACGAGAGAGGGAGAGTGTGTGTGTGTGTGTGAGAGAGAGAGAGAAGAGAGAGAGAGAGAGAGAGAGAGAGAGAGAGAGAGAGAGAGAGAGAGAGTACTGTCTGCGATATTATTTTGTTCACAGAATGTTATATAGATGTAGTTTTATTGTATGTCATAGGCTTGTTATTTGTTATGTTATAGTATTCACATGTAGTAAAGTTATGCTAATGATATAGATATTATGTTACGTTATGTTCTATAGCTAAGGTATGTTGTAGTATATATTAATGATATGTTACATACGTTATGTAATTTTAATAGTTATGTTGTGTTAATGTAACAGTTATTCTGCGTGTTTTAGCCACGTGATGCTGTATGTTACAGTTGTGTTATAACATATGTTATCTTCATAGATTTAAGTGAATTTATTCAATCCAGAAAGAAGGATGCCATTATTGAGAACGTCAAATAATGTATTTTAATTTACTTTTAGGGATTATTAGTCAAAGTATATGTATATAAATATTTCTACAGCGGTCAGGCCGACCATTAGGATACCAAGTCCTGACCTTGACCCTGAGGAGTCGTCCAGAACGAAACGAGATGTAAGTATGGAGTTGACTATGACCATGTCATTATGTTGTTTTGATTGCTAATTCACACCTGTACAAATATCTGACTATCTATCCATCCTTATGTCGGTTATCTGTCTATCTTCTGAAAACTATCGTTCATTCAGTGCATCATTCAGTAAATATGTCTATCTATCTATCTATCTATCTATCTATCTATCTATCTATCTATCTATCTATCTATCTATCTATCTATCTATCTATTTAACTATCCCTATATATCTGTCAATCAGTATCTCTGCATTTGTATTATTAGATCACATGTACATATTTATACATCTAGTATTAGTAGATTGGTGGATAGATGGTCCGTCTGTCTGTACAATAGATTTTAAATTCATCTCTCTGACAACAACAGAGTTGTCTGTCTGTCTGTCTGTCTGTCAGAAAGACGTGTCTGTCTTTCCATCTACGAATGTAACCCATAGGTCCACCACACCCGATATTAATAGATCGATAGATAGATCATTCAGTCTATCAACCAGTCTGTCCGGTCTGCTGTTCTATTTGTTCTCGTTATGTTTGTCTGCCCCTCTCCTTCCACCACCCTCCCCACCCCTGAACCAACAAGAGTAACAGGACATAATAAATCAATCAAGAACATGCACTCATCACGCTCCAGCAGAGATCACATCGCTGCGAGTGATCTGCCCCTGTCAACGCCTGACAACCGTTAGGGTTAAATGGTGACGCGAGGAAATCGATCACCCCTTCCCCCCCCCTTTTACCACACACACACACACACCACCCTAACTCCAGCTGCGCATCAAAAAGTCCATCGTGTGTGAACGACGGTTTTTTTTTTTTAATTGATTTGATTTGATTTACTTTAGATCAAACGGTCTTTATGTGAGTCTCATGGAATACGACATGGCGTTCAGTTCAGTTTAAGTTAACTTGAATCAGGTGTAACGTAAGACTTTCAGTAACATGTGGAATAGTTAAACAATACACAGTACCCAATGAAAGTAAGGTTGGCCGGGGGGGGGGATTCATAGAGGCGTACCGTGGATCAGGTCCGTATAGAGAATGAGTGAAAATTGAGCCTCGAAGGGCCCCCTTAGCTTTTCATGATCTGCTCCACAATGTCTTGTCGTGAGACAAGCCCCTAGAGTCTCGTTTGCCAAGTCTTTCGCCCCCCCCCCCAGGGACGAGGCGTGAGTGTTGCCGGTCATAACTCTTAGAGAACAAAATGTATCGATATTGTTATGCTATATACAAAGAACAAATGAAAATAGATGTATATATTTGTATAAAGTATTAAAATAACAACATATACGATTTATATATAACTGAATGTTTAAAATAAAATAAGACAACGTAGATGTGGGTCAGCTAATCATCCCCGTACCTGAAATAAAAACTCTTGGGTTCGAAGTTAGGCCGCAGGGTTAGTTTGTCAGTGGCGCTCTGTAGCGCCCCGCTGTCGTGCTTCATACGCCCCTATCCCTCTCTAGCACCCCGTTGTCGTGCTTTATACGCCCCTGTCCCTCTCTAGCACCCCGCTATCGTGCTTTACAAACACCTCTCCCTTTCTAGCACCCCGTTGTCGTGCTTTATACGCCCCTATCCCTCTCTAGCACCCCGCTGTCGTGCTTTACAAACACCTCTCCCTCTCTAGCACCCCACTGTCGTGCTTTATACGCCCCTGTCCCTGTATAAAAACATGAACTTCAATCAAATCGTGAGATCTTTCAACACCGGCATCAAAGTCGCAGCCCTGAAAATATTGGGCTCTGACAAACTCTTTGTTTCCATTCCCCACAAACGGGGGGGGGGCCTTTAATACCAGGGACGAAGTAAAGGCCCCCATGAGGAATAGGGCCCTTCTTAGTTAATGCCACCAGGGGCGAAAGGTTAGGCAAACCAAACACTAGTCCAGGTCTTTCAAAATTTATTTCTATATATTTTTCGCTTCGAAATAGCGGGGAGGGGGTGGGAATGTATGGGTTAGAGCAGCGGTTTTCAACCTTGTTTCGCGACTTCACCGCAAAGTATGTCCGACAGTAACCATCACAAGTAAGTTCGCCGATAAATGTATTTACCTTTCTATTACGATACATTGTCACGTGGTTTGGTGATGAGTCCCGCATCAAACTGGCGACATCCTTCAAACTCATTGCTTGCATTAAACAAAAAAATTACATGTCGCTGCACACCCATGTATAACCTTTCCCCGTACCCCTTGGGGGGGTTCAGCGTTCCGCCGGTTGAAGGCCGCGGGGTAGAGGGACCCCCCTCCCCCGCCCTTGAATTATCATAGTTTTTTGTCAGGGGGGCACGGAATCCGTGGATGCTGTTGTGCTGATAGCTATTGATAAGACTGATGTTTTCCTTGTTTCAGGAAATGGATACCATAGTCCAGGAGCTGACCACACGGGCGACTAAAAACGTGACCAGCATGGAGGTGACCTCAGCCAAGACCAGGAGGCACTGTCCTATGAAGGGGAGGACGCCTGGGGCCAGGGGGAAAAAGAGAAAAGGAAAGAAAAAGAAACAGCATGACGGTAAACATGGAAACGGAACAAAAGAAGGGGAGAGCACTCAAGTCTCAGATTTAAAAGACACACAGTGAGTTATCTTGTCTGTCAAGTCAGTGTAAATAATAATAGATGTAAATCACTTTTGATCCTGTAAAGCACTTTGGGACTATCGTTGTAGTACCCTATTTTCTTCACCACCACAGACGATAGTGCAATGGCCATGGAGGCACCACGGGAGACATTGAGAGAACTTTCACCACAGCCTGCAAATTTCTTTATTTCTCCTCCGGATTTGGCGCGATTTACACCGTTTGACCACCAGCACCCTAATTATCCCGACATTGGGGGGGGGGGGGTTTCATTTGTTCCCTGGTACAGCGTCGGACAGGTCATACTGTCCGCCCACTGGTACAGCATCGGACTGGTCATACTGTCCGCCCTCTGGTACAGCATCAGACTGGTCATACTGTCCGCCCACTGGTACAGCATCAAACTGGTCATACTGTCCGCCCACTGGTACAGCATCAGACTGGTCATACTGTCCGCCCTCTGGTACAGCATCAGACTGGTCATACTGTCCGCCCACTGGTACAGCATCAGACTGGTCATACTGTCCGCCCACTGGTACAGCATCAGACTGGTCATACTGTCCGCCCACTGGTACAGCATCAGACTGGTCATACTGTCCGCCCACTGGTACAGCATCAGACTGGTCATACTGTCCGCCCACTGGTACAGCATCAGACTGGTCATACTGTCCGCCCGCTGGTACAGCATCAGACTGGTCATACTGTCCACCCAGTTGAAACATTTTTTAGGGTGTCCATTCTTCAGAGCCAAACAGCCATCTCAATATGACATATATTTGACATGTATTTGACATGTATTTGGCTTGTATTTGACTTGTATTTGGCGTGTATCCGACATGCGTTGGACACGTATTTGACGGGAAACGATAGACTTTTACAAGGTCATAATACAAGGTGACAGAATAAAATAATGCCCCCCCCCCTTTATATAGACAGAGACGGGGTAATAGGAACTAGGAAGACAAATGTAAACATAGAGGATTTGATGGCCATTTAGATAGATAGATAGATAGATAGATAGATAGATAGATAGATAGATAGATAGATAGATAGATAGATAGATAGATAGATAGATAGATAGATAGATAGATAGATAGATAGACAGACTGACAGACAGACAGACAGACAGACAGACAGATAGATAGATAGATAGATAGATAGATAGATAGATAGATAGATAGATAGATAGATAGATAGATAGATAGATAGATAGATAGATAGATAGATAGATAGACAGACAGACAGACAGACAGACAGACAGACAGACAGACAGACAGACAGACAGATAGATAGGTAGATAGATAGATAGATAGATAGATAGATAGATAGATAGATAGATAGATAGATAGATAGATAGATAGATAGATAGATAGATAGATAGATAGATAGATAGATAGATAGACAGAAAGTCAGACAGACAGACAGACAGACAGACAGATATAGAGGCCTGTGGCACGAACAGGTTTCAGTAGGTAACTAGTGACGCTTTAACCATCTCATAGTAATGTTAGGCTTTATACCATCTTTTTAAAACCATTTTCGTTTTCATTCAGGTTCTCACTCAATGACCCGGAAGCTGTAACTGCCGTCAATCTGGCCGTGCCCGATCTTCCGTCAGTGCCTGCCAGACAACAAGGGAAACAATCGAAAAAGACTGGAAATAAAGCGAATAAGACACTGATTATCCCCCCTGTTGTCATGGACAAGCAGCCAACCAAGGTGGGTTATGATTGTGTCTTATTGTATCAATGGTTATTGTGTTTCCGATTACTTTCTCTTTTTCCTTCTTTCTATCTCTGACTATCTCTTCCTACCCTTTGTTATTCTCTGTCTCGCCTGTTGATAAATGTGGGAGCTTTTAGTCTATGTGCCTGAGCGTGGTGCCAGCCTAAAGGGCCGGCAAACTTTACGAACCGCGGGCCACATTGGGCTCTGAAATTAAAGAGATGTCCGACAATTGGGATGGGGTCACGCAGCAAACTGGCGACCTCCTTCAAACTCTTTGCTTGCACTCAAAGAAAAATTACACGTCGCTGCGCACCCATGTATAACCTTTCCCCGTACCCTTGGGGTTAAGCGCAGCGCCGTGGCGTGAAAATTCTACTGCAGGGGGCCAGGCCAATAGAAGGGAACAGGAAATAAATGTTACTAAGTAGATCAAACAAGCAGAGGGGGGCCAGGCAAAACGCGGGGGGGGGGGAGACGGCCACCCTTCCCCCCCCCGCACGCCACGGGCTTGGGTAAGCGTTCCACCGGTTGAGAGCCACTTCAATTGTCATTGACCAGTATGGCAGTTCCTTTATGCTGAGGAACACGGCGAGTTTAATCTCAAGGGCCCTATGAGATTAAGTTGTTGTGTTTGTATGAAATAAACAGATGTAGAGATGAGCAGACCGCTGGTTGAATTCAACCGCCTGACGGACCGGACCTGGCTCGCTGACCCGTAGTTAGCCCATCATTTCCGTTCTAGCCACACAATACCTTAAAATGCCGAGGCCTATAGGGATAGATGAACTATTAACTTCATCTGCCCCTTTAAATGGCTAAAGGAAGTTTACACTTTTTATTTCACTAGCCCAGTGGTCGGCAAAGTGCGGCTCCGGAGCCGCATGTGGCTCTTTGGCTCCTTAGGTGCGGCTCTGGCATTTAGTTTTATTTAGTATACAACTTATTTAGTGTCATAAAGTTCAGTGTAATAAAAGTTTACTAAACAAGCAATTTTTAAATTGTTGTAATGTTCTATTTGGCTCTTTGGCTGAAAAGTTTACCGACCACTGCACTAGCCTATATTTCGAACTCATTCTTTGTTACTAAAATTAGAATATGACGTTGACGATCAGATTTTGTTTCGTTTATTTGCCACTTGATGTTTTGCTGTTTTTCTTTCTGTTGACCTACTTTCAGGCCTCCCCGACAACGCCCACCTACAGTTTCTATGAGTTCGGTGACCTGACCACTGGCGAGGCCAAGCCTAGTGAGGAGACCGAGCCGGCCAGGGCCGTCGCCATCCCCCACTACATGAATGACCGCATGGTCCTGTCCCTGCAGTCCAGCCGATTTGAGCTGCCCATGGACATGAAGGTGCTGGAATGTGAGTACACAGTCGGCTGACCTATATATATAGTACGTGAGGCATGAGTTGATAGACAGACAAACAGACATACAGATAGATAGACAGACAGACAGGCGGACGGACGGACAGACAGACGGATAGATAGATACACGACAGACAGACAGACAGACAGGCAGGCAGACGGACAGACAGACGGATAGATAGATACACGACAGACAGACAAATAGGCTGACGGACGGACGGACGGACAGAAAGGCAGATAGACAGGCATACAGACTGACATACTGATAGACAGGCACACTGACTGACATACTGATAGACAGACACACTGACTGACATACTGGTGGCCCTAGACAGATAGACATATTGACGGAAGGACGGATTGATGGGTAGATGAATGGACGAATAAATGAAATCTTTCATTGTAACCTCTAACCTTTCAGCACTTACCCCGCAAGATTACCTCAGAAATTACTGCGTGGTGTCCCCAAGACGGAAGTTACTATACAGTAACATTTTCCAACAATACAGAAATAAATCTGGCACGATCCCTGGCAAGGTGAGTCATTGATTGTGTTGTTGTTGGGTATTAGCTTGTGAGTCGCGCAGCAGAATATCTGCTGTCAGAATATTATATGTGGGTGTGAGAGTTGGCTTGGGTCAGTTAGCGTGTTTGAATTGCATGGCGTGGGTTTGATCGTGAAAAGGGTGGAAGATCAAAGTCGTGAATGGAGAGTGACCGGAATGACCAGTGTGACCAGTGGAGCATGGCTGTATTAGGTTGAAGAGATCAGGGGGGTTAGGAGGGAAGGTGGTTGTAGGGGAACGTGGAGAAGGGAGTTAAGCGGACAGGAAAGAGTTCATGGCATGGGACAGTTGCTAGTTGACGAGTGTAAAAGTTGGGTCGTTGGTGACTATACTATTTGTCTGGACTTTATTGTTATTTTGTCATCATTTTTTTTATAGATTTGATGGAATAAACTTATATTATTTCGTTTTTTATGAATACATTGTTCCTATTACTGATTGGATATTTGAAGTGTTCGCTGTTGTGCAATTAGCGAGTGTTTTCCCAAGGGTCATTTGGTGCGTGGTGTTCAAGAGGCAGTTGGGATGTTGATCTTAAAGAATTATACTCAGTGATCGTCTGCTTTTCACTAGCTTTTCTCCCTTGTGGTGTCACGTGACTCACATATAGTAATCGAAAAAAATAGCACTCCCGCATAGTAATAGATAAAAATAGCATTCACACATAGTAATCCTAACTTAATTTTTTGCAAATCTTTTGCCTATTTACATAATGGCTGACAATGTTGGCTTTATTTTGTTTCAACTGTTTGCATTTATTGCTTCTACTGCTGTTGAAGTTATTGTATTCAACTGAGAGTTTGTTGTTCACAGAAAGTTCTCTGCACTGCCCTGACAGGAGTCCTCATCAACTCGATGACCAGTGACCAGGCCGAGCAGCTGTGTGACCTCCTGGACGTGGACGAGCAGACGGCTGTCGACCTTGACCTCTTCTCGTCGGTGGCGGCCTTGGCTGAACGTATTCTCTACCCGGAGTTCTTGTAGGTGTCAAATTGTTGGTCAGATTTTTTATTAAAAAAGTCATGTCAAGTTTGAATATTTTTAATGGCCTACTTATAAACATGTGATGAATGTGTGAATTACGTGTTAAATTGTTGGCCAGATTTTTATTTAAAATTCGGGCCAAGTTTCAATATTTTTAATGGCCTACAAATAAACATGTGATGAATGTGTGAATGACGTAAGTACAGATACAAAACTCTGAAACTAGAATACAAACAAAAACGTCCAGTGCGCGCGTACTGACAAAAGTCTACAAAAGTGTACAAAAGTACACCAGCGTGAAAATGTCAATAAATCCAGACAACAAATGGACAGATCACACACACTCGGGCGTTCAAATTAAGTGTTTAATGTTCTCTTTATATTTCTATAAGTCTTCGAAATGTGTTTAAAGTTTGTTCAGGCCCGTAGCGTGCTGGGGGGGGGCAGCCCCCCCCCCTGCGTTTTGTCTGCCCCCCCCTTCTTATTTGTTCTACTTAGTATAATGTATTACCTGCCCCCCCTGCTATTGCCTGGCTCCTGCTGTAGAATGCCTGGCCCCTCCTGTAAACTTTTCACGCTACGGGGCTGAGTTTGTTATGCCCGCCCCCCCCTCTCTCTCTCTCTCTCTCTCTCTCTCTCTCTCTATCTCTCTCTCTCTCCCTCTCTCTCTCTCTCTCTCTCTCTCTCTCTCTCTCTGTCTCTCTCAGCTTTCTCAGTTTATGTGCGAGCTGAGACTTAGTCTCTTAGAGCCCGTGAGATTCAACTCGCTGTGCCCCCTCAACATCTGGGAACTGCCATATAGGTCAATGACCGCAAGCTACCCGATGTTAAAAATTGTCCGCTGCACAATGTCCTTAATATTCTAAATCTCTTCAATGTGGTATAAATATTCAGTATCACTGATGTCCTACAGGCCCTTCATTCAGGGCCGCTATTGTGGATAGGTAGCTAGGCAACTATTTAAATATCCTGCCCCCTCCCCTCCCTTCACAGTTTCTTTTGCCTAACCCCCCTCCCGATCCCCCAATATCTCTGAAATCTCTCTCTAGGGCCCCCCTAGAGATTTAGGAACGGCCCTGCTTCAACGCACTATATATACCAGCACATATTTACTACAGTTTTACAATAATCATATCATTCATTAATCTAGCCATAGTTTATTTCATTTGTAACCCTCTTATATTTTCAGGACCGAAGACACCTGGAATCGAACAGAGTTCCACAAGGAAATGATCGAGTGCGCTGACTTCTGTGGGTTGGACTGGAAGCTTCGAGGTGTGAACATCAGCCAACAAGTCAAGAAGATTCTCAAATCTTTATAACGTAACACACGCGCCTTCATTTTCGTTGCGTATTTGGCTTCATAGTGTAGAGATCCTTCAACATATATTGTTTGCGTCATCAATTTGTGTGCTCTTCTAGGTGACCTCGTTTCGACTTAAGCATTTTTTGCCGAGCTCAAAAACTTTTTGACACACAATAAGAAACAAGTGAGAAAGAGATGTCGGAAAACAGCGACAATGTTGATAAAATAGTTAATGAGGCCAGCAGACGCAATAATTTAAACATAAAACTACGCAGACAATATATTTATTTCCGGTGAAATATTGTTGTATACCTGCACTGTTGAAAAGTACTGATATAAATATGTTTTTAATTTTTTTTTTTAAATCTGATTATTTCTTGTATGTAAATTTCATTAATATATTCAAATAATAATAATGGTAGACTCTAAAGTTGTTGTATCTGATCAAACATGACTTCGGTTGTGTACTTATAGGCAGGTCTGGATAATTGATACATTAGGCTAAAGGCTTGGTACAAAAATGAGCCAGATTTTTGTAAACGAAACGACCAAACTAAAAATATTTTTTTTAGTCATCCCTCATTTCACAAAATATGTCTTTTCCCAAAAAAATGGAATTTTTTAAAAGTTCATTGCGAAAAATTGGGAAATCTTTATAGTCTGGTCAACTGGGGCTGATAATTGTTCAGGGCCTAAAGCTTTAGATGTATTGGGCCTAATAGCTAATGTGGCCCTGCCTGCTAGTATACTTGTTGATGTATAATTGTCATAAACTTCTTTCTGAATAAATTTTGTATTCTATTTCATAATTACTTTGTTCAGTTTTCATATTTATTCATAATTTCAAAAAGCATACCTGTAAAATAGACCATCAGGTAAGTTTATTGGAGTTCTGGGATTATCACTTATTGAAAGAAAGATTAACAAACGAAAAAATCAGATCTTGGGTAAATGCTGAAAGCAAATGTCATGCCAACATTTGATAGCGTGCCATGTCCTCAACTCTTGGTAAATGACATACCGTTGACGCCAATTAAATGTCATGTCCCAAAGCCTCGGTAAATGATGCGTAGTCTGCTCTCAGTAAATGTCATGTCATCAACAAATGTCATATATATAATATATATATATATATATATATATATATATATATATATATTCAAAGGTCATAAGATCAAACCTCGTCAAAGCTAAAAACAAATCTCAACAAGTGACATTAATTACGTGAAGTTGACTGTTCTCAGCTAATGTCATGTCTTTAGTTCAACAAACATTTGTGTGTGTGTGTGTGTGTGTGTGTGTGTGTGTGTGTACATGACCTAATTTAGCATCCTTACGTGTGAGGGGAAGTAATAATGGTTTTATAATTGGAACAACTTATCGCACATTAGGTAATCTACTCTTGATTGGCAATACTTCTAATTGAAATTGTCTGTCAGTGGAGGGAAGCTGCCAATAGTTTAATGTAGCCAACTAAAGAGATCAAACACAGATAACATGCTAGAACTACCAGCATTGGTTGACCTCACTATCATGTGAGGATTTCATTCTATCATTTATTATGTACACAATATATAAAAAATAATGGATTTTTTTTGTTTCTCTATGATACAAGAATTTATCAAGAGCAGGGTCGACCCGTACTCTGGAGCTACGGGGTGCAAAACACACAGGTGGCAAAATCTGGCTTTAGAGGCATAAAAAAAAAGTTCGTCCATAGAGAATACTTATTAAAGCGAAACACACAGGTGGCAAAATCTGGCTTTGGAGGCATAAAAAAAAAAGTTCGTCCATAGAGAATACTTATTAAAGCGAAACACACAGGTGGCAAAATCTGGCTTTGGAGGCATAAAAAAAAGTTCGTCCATAGTGAATACTTATTAAAGCGAAAAACAAAATGGTTTGTTTTCATTTAATTCCTCTGATGGAGTTTGAACGTTTGATTATATAATAGAGTGATGATCAGGACCAAAACTAGCTCTTTTCGGGGCCCCCGTGAGAGTTACACCCTCCTCACAATCTTCAAAAAAGGGCCAAAAACTTTTAACAGCGCCCTTTCCTAGTCTGGCGCCCTGTGACGCCACACAATTCGCAGCACCCTTTAACTCTGCTGGTGATGAAATTAACTTCATTCCGCGGTTTGCAAAGTTTGATAACGAGACGTCTTGCAGCTACTCTGTGCGTGTGTGTGTGCATGCGTGGTTGTGTGTGTGTGTGTGGTTGGATGTGTGTGTGTGTGTGGGTGTGTGTTTGTGTTTATTCGATGTTTTTTCGCCTCACAGTAAAACGATGACTTTTTTTTTTGCTTAGGTCAGTGATAATAAACAGTTTTTAACTGATTAATGGCCGCGCTGCTTTTAAATAATTATTGCCTGAAACTTGTGTTAATTTGTGAACTGTGAACAATTGTTTCAAATCTAAAAAAACAAACGACCAAAAAGAAAGAAAAAAAAAAGGCGCTGAAGAATATAGTGAAGTGATTTAACGGAAATGTTGGGTAGCAGAAGTGACGCACTTTGTGAGATGCTGTGATGTTGTATTCTAATGCCAGATTTTTTTTATTGTTGAGTTCTCAAATAACAGAGACCAAATAAAGTTTGATAAAGGCTTTAACTATAATGCAAAATAAGTTGAATTTTTAGATTTGTCTTTAACTTAAGACATGTATAAGACTTCGAGTTGTGTTCGGTTTGTCTGTTCTTTCCAACGGCTGATGGAAATATTAGTTGTTGTTTTCAATGTTTTTAACATGTTTAAATTTCTGCAGTAGTTTTGACAGCTGATTGAAAAAAATATATGTGTAGATTTTTATAGGTTTTATATAGGCTGTTTATTGGCTGTAGCGCTGTGTGAACTTCGTCGTCGATTCAACAGCTTGTGTGCCGACTTGATTGACAGCGGAATGGAACGTGGAACAGCCGTCTGCGTGTTTCTGGCGACCTGTTTAGCGTCAGTTGTAGGTACGTATGCGGCAACAGGTCTTGTTTCATTCATCTTTCAAAGTACCGAGTCACGCATCAATGGACACAACCCCCGCCCCCCCTCCCACGGGTCGTTTATTACTGGGCTACCTGTAGGTCACTTCAGTCCAGGAGTAGAAACAAATTCAAGTTGTATGTCCATCTAGACATATCGTCGCGGTGATGACCAGTGATGACCTATGACCTGTGGGCCGGGCCCGCTGTCGTGCGGTGGGGGTGGGGGGCTTCAATGTCAATTCTTGTCATGGGCCCCCTCTTCCCCCCCATCAATATCTGTAATGAACTATAAGGGTCGCTATAGTTTGAGTGACTGTTATAGTTTGAGTGACCGCTATAGTTTGAGTGACCACTATAGTTTGAGTGACCGCTATAGTTTGAGTGACCGCTATAGTTTGAGTGACCGTCGAAGACTTTCTGGCTCCCCCCCTGAATTATTATATGTATAAGTTATTTTCCCCGTCATATTTCAGTGAGAGTCAAATCTAATCTCACCATAGTGAACAATTCACCCGACAGTATAGTTTTGGAAAATTGTAAAAACTGGCACTGACCGGAGGAGTGGGTGGGTGGGGGGTGGGGGCATTGGCGAACTGGGGGGGGGGGGGTCTGAAAGTATTGGCTGCCGTCATGCTACAGGGGACTGACTACTCTACGATGATATAGTTTGATTGAGTTAACCAATGAAAACAACTGTAAGGTGTCCTTTTTTTTTGTGCCATTGGGCAAGTCAAGTTATCTTCCATTCCGCCACTGGGGGTCGAGTGAGGGGGTGGGGGGGGGGGGAGAATGATCGTCTGCCACTGTAAGATATAGGATAGTTTCAAAAGTTTAAAAGATACTTAAGTTTCAAATACCGCTGCGGTTTTAGTGACCCTTGTAGTTTGAGTGACCGTTATAGTTGGAGTGACCGCTACAGTCTCAGTGATTTGTGTAATTTTTTACACACTAGGTATACTCCCAGCTACAGGTAGGTATACTCCCAGCTACAGCTAGGTATACTCCCAGCTAAAGCTAGGTATACTCCCAGCTAAAGCTAGGTATACTCCCAGCTACAGGTAGGTATACTCCCAGCTAAAGCTAGGTATACTCCCAGCTACAGCTAGGTATACTCCCAGCTACAGCTAGGTATACTCCCAGCTAAAGCTAGGTATACTCCCAGCTAAAGCTAGGTATACTCCCAACTACAGGTAGGTATACTCCCAGCTAAAGCTAGGTATACTCCCAGCTACAGCTAGGTATACTCCCAGCTACAGGTAGGTATACTCCCAGCTAAAGCTAGGTATACTCCCAGCTACAGCTAAGTATACTCCAGCTACAGCTAGGTATACTCCCAGCTACAGCTAGGTATACTCCAGCTACAGCTAGGTATACTCCCAGCTACAGCTAGGTATACTCCCAGCTACAGCTAGGTATACTCCCAGATACAGCTAGGTATACTCCCAGCTACAGCTAGGTATACTCCCAGCTACAGCTAGGTATACTCCCAGCTACAGCTAGGTATACTCCCAGCTACAGCTATGTTTACTCCCAGCTTCAGCTATGTATACCCCCAGCTACAGCTAGGCTAGGTATACTCCCAGCTATAGCTAGGTATACTCCCAGCTACAGCAATGTATACTCCCAGCTACAGCTATATATACTCCCAGCTACAGCTTTGTATACCCCCCAGCTACAGCTAGGCTAGATATACTCCAGCTACAGCTAGGTATACTCCCAGCTACAGCTATGTATACTCCCAGCTACGGCTATATTGCAGTTTTCATGCATAAAGCTGTGTTTCGGATACATAAATATCGTTTTTAGTGGTAAATGCATTATTCTCTCAGTGCTATTTATACTTCTAAAGACGTGTAGTATTTGTTATTTAGCTACAAGAAATCGTGTGATATCATTGTGTTGTATTGTGACAGACATATTGAAATGATCGAGCGGTGATGAAACAAGGACTACAGTTGTTGACACCAGACTACTTAGCAACCAACCAAACTAACTAATTAGGTCAAATTGCACACACAGTTTTAATTTGTTTCTACTCCTGGACTGAAGTGACCTACACGTAGAAATAAACGACGAGGAAGGGGGGGAGCGGGTGTTGTGTGTCCATTGATGCATGACTCAGTACCTTGTGTAAATAATTGGAGAGGGTGTGGGGGGATGGGAGGGGTTAAGACGCCCATTCACAGCCTCAGTATGACGTAGCAACTGAGGTAAACAAAGAGCTGGTCAGCGGTAGATATCCAGTGGGAATGGTGGTGGGGGTTCCACATGCAAATAACAAGTGTATCAT
This sequence comes from Bulinus truncatus, assembly GCA_021962125.1. Taxonomy (NCBI): domain Eukaryota; kingdom Metazoa; phylum Mollusca; class Gastropoda; family Planorbidae; genus Bulinus; species Bulinus truncatus. The sequence goes on along the minus strand of JAGDYQ010000001.1, from coordinate 32,992,951 downwards.
GAATGGAGGTGGGGGTTCCACATGCAAATAACAAGTGTATCATGAATGGAGGTGGGGGTTCCACATGCAAATAACAAGTGTATCATGAATGGAGGTGGGGGTTCCACATGCAAATAACAAGTGTATCATGAATGGTGGTGGGGGTTCCACATGCAAATAACAAGTGTATCATGAATGGTGGTGGGGGTTCCACATGCAAATAACAAGTGTATCATGAATGGAGGTGGGGGTTCCACATGCAAATAACAAGTGTATCATGAATGGAGGTGGGGGTTCCACATGCAAATAACAAGTGTATCATGAATGGAGGTGGGGGTTCCACATGCAAATAACAAGTGTATCATGAATGGAGGTGGGGGTTCCACATGCAAATAACAAGTGTATCATGAATGGAGGTGGGGGTTCCACATGCAAATAACAAGTGTATCATGAATGGAGGTGGGGGTTCCACATGCAAATAACAAGTGTATCATGAATGGAGGTGGGGGTTCCACATGCAAATAACAAGTGTATCATGAATGGAGGTGGGGGTTCCACATGCAAATAACAAGTGTATCATGAATGGAGGTGGGGTTCCACATGCAAATAACAAGTGTATCATGAATGGAGGTGGGGGTTCCACATGCAAATAACAAGTGTATCATGAATGGAGGTGGGGGTTCCACATGCAAATAACAAGTGTATCATGAATGGAGGTGGGGGTTCCACATGCAAATAACAAGTGTATCATGAATGGTGGTGGGGGTTCCACATGCAAATAACAAGTGTATCATGAATGGAGGTGGGGGTTCCACATGCAAATAACAAGTGTATCATGAATGGAGGTGGGGGTTCCACATGCAAATAACAAGTGTATCATGAATGGAGGTGGGGGTTCCACATGCAAATAACAAGTGTATCATGAATGGAGGTGGGGGTTCCACATGCAAATAACAAGTGTATCATGAATGGAGGTGGGGGTTCCACATGCAAATAACAAGTGTATCATGAATGGAGGTGGGGGTTCCACATGCAAATAACAAGTGTATCATGAATGGAGGTGGGGGTTCCACATGCAAATAACAAGTGTATCATGAATGGAGGTGGGGGTTCCACATGCAAATAACAAGTGTATCATGAATGGAGGTGGGGGGGTTCCACATGCAAATAACAAGTGTATCATGAATGGAGGTGGGGGTTCCACATGCAAATAACAAGTGTATCATGAATGGAGGTGGGGGTTCCACATGCAAATAACAAGTGTATCATGAATGGAGGTGGGGGTTCCACATGCAAATAACAAGTGTATCATGAATGGAGGTGGGGGTTCCACATGCAAATAACAAGTGTATCATGAATGGAGGTGGGGGTTCCACATGCAAATAACAAGTGTATCATGAATGGAGGTGGGGGTTCCACATGCAAATAACAAGTGTATCATGAATGGAGGTGGGGGTTCCACATGCAAATAACAAGTGTATCATGAATGGAGGTGGGGAGGGGGGGGGGGGGGTTCCACATGCAAATAACAAGTGTATCATGAATGGAGGTGGGGGTTCCACATGCAAATAACAAGTGTATCATGAATGGAGGTGGGGGTTCCACATGCAAATAACAAGTGTATCATGAATGGAGGTGGGGGTTCCACATGCAAATAACAAGTGTATCATGAATGGAGGTGGGGGTTCCACATGCAAATAACAAGTGTATCATGAATGGAGGTGGGGGTTCCACATGCAAATAACAAGTGTATCATGAATGGAGGTAGGGGTTCCACATGCAAATAACAAGTGTATCATGAATGGTGGTGGGGGTTCCACATGCAAATAACAAGTGTATCATGAATGGAGGTGGGGGTTCCACATGCAAATAACAAGTGTATCATGAATGGAGGTGGGGGTTCCACATGCAAATAACAAGTGTATCATGAATGGAGGTGGGGGTTCCACATGCAAATAACAAGTGTATCATGAATGGAGGTGGGGGTTCCACATGCAAATAACAAGTGTATCATGAATGGAGGTGGGGGTTCCACATGCAAATAACAAGTGTATCATGAATGGAGGTGGGGGTTCCACATGCAAATAACAAGTGTATCATGAATGGAGGTGGGGGTTCCACATGCAAATAACAAGTGTATCATGAATGGAGGTGGGGGTTCCACATGCAAATAACAAGTGTATCATGAATGGAGGTGGGGGTTCCACATGCAAATAACAAGTGTATCATGAATGGAGGTGGGGGTTCCACATGCAAATAACAAGTGTATCATGAATGGAGGTGGGGGTTCCACATGCAAATAACAAGTGTATCATGAATGGAGGTGGGGGTTCCACATGCAAATAACAAGTGTATCATGAATGGAGGTGGGGGTTCCACATGCAAATAACAAGTGTATCATGAATGGAGGTGGGGGTTCCACATGCAAATAACAAGTGTATCATGAATGGAGGTGGGGGTTCCACATGCAAATAACAAGTGTATCATGAATGGAGGTGGGGGTTCCACATGCAAATAACAAGTGTATCATGAATGGAGGTGGGGGTTCCACATGCAAATAACAAGTGTATCATGAATGGAGGTGGGGGTTCCACATGCAAATAACAAGTGTATCATGAATGGAGGTGGGGGTTCCACATGCAAATAACAAGTGTATCATGAATGGAGGTGGGGGGGGGGGGGGGGGGGGGGGGGGGGGGGGGGGGGGGGGTTCCACATGCAAATAACAAGTGTATCATGAATGGTGGTGGGGGTTCCACATGCAAATAACAAGTGTATCATGAATGGAGGTGGGGGTTCCACATGCAAATAACAAGTGTATCATGAATGGAGGTGGGGGTTCCACATGCAAATAACAAGTGTATCATGAATGGAGGTGGGGGTTCCACATGCAAATAACAAGTGTATCATGAATGGAGGTGGGGGTTCCACATGCAAATAACAAGTGTATCATGAATGGAGGTGGGGGTTCCACATGCAAATAACAAGTGTATCATGAATGGAGGTGGGGGTTCCACATGCAAATAACAAGTGTATCATGAATGGTGGTGGGGGTTCCACATGCAAATAACAAGTGTATCATGAATGGAGGTGGGGGTTCCACATGCAAATAACAAGTGTATCATGAATGGTGGTGGGGGTTCCACATGCAAATAACAAGTGTATCATGAATGGAGGTGGGGGTTCCACATGCAAATAACAAGTGTATCATGAATGGTGGTGGGGGTTCCACATGCAAATAACAAGTGTATCATGAATGGAGGTGGGGGTTCCACATGCAAATAACAAGTGTATCATGAATGGAGGTGGGGGTTCCACATGCAAATAACAAGTGTATCATGAATGGAGGTGGGGGTTCCACATGCAAATAACAAGTGTGGGGGGGGGGGAGGGGGGATCATGAATGGTGGTGGGGGTTCCACATGCAAATAACAAGTGTATCATGAATGGTGGTGGGGGTTCCACATGCAAATAACAAGTGTATCATGAATGGTGGTGGGGGTTCCACATGCAAATAACAAGTGTATCATGAATGGAGGTGGGGGTTCCACATGCAAATAACAAGTGTATCATGAATGGTGGTGGGGGTTCCACATGCAAATAACAAGTGTATCATGAATGGAGGTGGGGGTTCCACATGCAAATAACAAGTGTATCATGAATGGAGGTGGGGGTTCCACATGCAAATAACAAGTGTATCATGAATGGAGGTGGTGGGGTTCCACATGCAAATAACAAGTGTATCATGAATGGAGGTGGGGGTTCCACATGCAAATAACAAGTGTATCATGAATGGAGGTGGGGGTTCCACATGCAAATAACAAGTGTATCATGAATGGAGGTGGGGGTTCCACATGCAAATAACAAGTGTATCATGAATGGAGGTGGGGGTTCCACATGCAAATAACAAGTGTATCATGAATGGAGGTGGGGGTTCCACATGCAAATAACAAGTGTATCATGAATGGAGGTGGGGGTTCCACATGCAAATAACAAGTGTATCATGAATGGAGGTGGGGGTTCCACATGCAAATAACAAGTGTATCATGAATGGAGGTGGGGGTTCCACATGCAAATAACAAGTGTATCATGAATGGAGGTGGGGGTTCCACATGCAAATAACAAGTGTATCATGAATGGAGGTGGGGGTTCCACATGCAAATAACAAGTGTATCATGAATGGAGGTGGGGGTTCCACATGCAAATAACAAGTGTATCATGAATGGAGGTGGGGGTTCCACATGCAAATAACAAGTGTATCATGAATGGAGGTGGGGGTTCCACATGCAAATAACAAGTGTATCATGAATGGAGGTGGGGGTTCCACATGCAAATAACAAGTGTATCATGAATGGAGGTGGGGGTTCCACATGCAAATAACAAGTGTATCATGAATGGGAGGTGGGGGTTCCACATGCAAATAACAAGTGTATCATGAATGGAGGTGGGGGTTCCACATGCAAATAACAAGTGTATCATGAATGGTGGTGGGGTTCCACATGCAAATAACAAGTGTATCATGAATGGAGGTGGGGGTTCCACATGCAAATAACAAGTGTATCATGAATGGAGGTGGGGGTTCCACATGCAAATAACAAGTGTATCATGAATGGAGGTGGGGGTTCCACATGCAAATAACAAGTGTATCATGAATGGAGGTGGGGGTTCCACATGCAAATAACAAGTGTATCATGAATGGTGGTGGGGGTTCCACATGCAAATAACAAGTGTATCATGAATGGAGGTGGGGGTTCCACATGCAAATAACAAGTGTATCATGAATGGAGGTGGGGGTTCCACATGCAAATAACAAGTGTATCATGAATGGTGGTGGGGGGGGTTCCACATGCAAATAACAAGTGTATCATGAATGGAGGTGGGGGTTCCACATGCAAATAACAAGTGTATCATGAATGGAGGTGGGGGGGGGTTCCACATGCAAATAACAAGTGTATCATGAATGGAGGTGGGGGTTCCACATGCAAATAACAAGTGTATCATGAATGGTGGTGGGGGTTCCACATGCAAATAACAAGTGTATCATGAATGGAGGTGGGGGTTCCACATGCAAATAACAAGTGTATCATGAATGGAGGTGGGGGTTCCACATGCAAATAACAAGTGTATCATGAATGGTGGTGGGGGTTCCACATGCAAATAACAAGTGTATCATGAATGGAGGTGGGGGTTCCACATGCAAATAACAAGTGTATCATGAATGGTGGTGGGGGTTCCACATGCAAATAACAAGTGTATCATGAATGGAGGTGGGGGTTCCACATGCAAATAACAAGTGTATCATGAATGGAGGTGGGGTTCCACATGCCACATGCAAATAACAAGTGTATCATGAATGGTGGTGGGGGTTCCACATGCAAATAACAAGTGTATCATGAATGGAGGTGGGGGTTCCACATGCAAATAACAAGTGTATCATGAATGGAGGTGGGGGCAAATAACAAGTGTATCATGAATGGAGGTGGGGGTTCCACATGCAAATAACAAGTGTATCATGAATGGAGGTGGGGGTTCCACATGCAAATAACATGGATGTGAGGTGGGGGTCCCATCATGTATCATGGATGGAGTGGGGGTTCCACATGCAAATAACAAGTGTATCATGAATGGAGGTGGGGGTTCCACATGCAAATAACAAGTGTATCATGAATGGAGGTGGGGTTCCACATGCAAATAACAAGTGTATCATGAATGGAGGTGGGGGTTCCACATGCAAATAACAAGTGTATCATGAATGGAGGTGGGGGTTCCACATGCAAATAACAAGTGTATCAAGTGAATGGAGGTGGGGGTTCCACATGCAAATAACAAGTGTATCATGAATGGAGGGTGGGGGTTCCACACATGCAAATAACAAGTGTATCATGAATGGAGGTGGGGGTTCCACATGCAAATAACAAGTGTATCATGAATGGAGTGTGGGGTGGGGGTTCCACATGCAAATAACAAGTGTATCATGAATGGAGGTGGGGTTCCACATGCAAATAACAAGTGTATCATGAATGGTGGTGGTCTCCATGCAACAACAAGTGTATCATGAATGGAGGTGGGGGTTCCACATGCAACAACAAGTGTATCATGAATGGTGGTGGGGTTCCACATGCAAATAACAAGTGTATCATGAATGGAGGTGGGGGTTCCACATGCAAATAACAAGTGTATCATGAATGGAGGTGGGGGTTCCAAGTGTATCATGAATGGAGTGTGGGGGTCTGGACATGCAAAATAACAAGTGTATCATGAATGGAGGTGTGGGGTTCCACATGCAAATAAAAAGTGTATCACATCAGAAGGTGGGGGGTTCCACATGCAAATAAAAAGTGTATCATGAATGGAGGTGGGGGTTCCACATGCAAATAACAAGTGTATCATGAATGGAGGTGGGGGTTCCACATGCAAATAACAAGTGTATCATGAATGGAGGTGGGGGTTCCACATGCAAATAACAAGTGTATCATGAATGGAGGTGGGGGTTCCACATGCAAATAACAAGTGTATCATGAATGGTGGTGGGGGTTCCACATGCAAATAACAAGTGTATCATGAATGGAGGTGGGGGTTCCACATGCAAATAACAAGTGTATCATGAATGGAGGTGGGGGTTCCACATGCAAATAACAAGTGTATCATGAATGGAGGTGGGGGTTCCACATGCAAATAACAAGTGTATCATGAATGGAGGTGGGGGTTCCACATGCAAATAACAAGTGTATCATGAATGGAGGTGGGGGTTCCACATGCAAATAACAAGTGTATCATGAATGGAGGTGGGGGTTCCACATGCAAATAACAAGTGTATCATGAATGGAGGTGGGGGTTCCACATGCAAATAACAAGTGTATCATGAATGGAGGTGGGGGTTCCACATGCAAATAACAAGTGTATCATGAATGGAGGTGGGGGTTCCACATGCAAATAACAAGTGTATCATGAATGGAGGTGGGGGTTCCACATGCAAATAACAAGTGTATCATGAATGGAGGTGGGGGTTCCACATGCAAATAACAAGTGTATCATGAATGGTGGTGGGGGTTCCACATGCAAATAACAAGTGTATCATGAATGGAGGTGGGGGTTCCACATGCAAATAACAAGAAGTGTATCATGAATGGTGGTGGGGGTTCCACATGCAAATAACAAGTGTATCATGAATGGAGGGGTGGGGGGGTTCCACATGCAAATAACAAGTGTATCATGAATGGAGGTGGGGGTTCCACATGCAAATAACAAGTGTATCATGAATGGAGGTGGGGGTTCCACATGCAAATAACAAGTGTATCATGAATGGAGGTGGGGGTTCCACATGCAAATAACAAGTGTATCATGAATGGAGGTGGGGGTTCCACATGCAAATAACAAGTGTATCATGAATGGAGGTGGGGGTTCGGCACATGCAAATAACAAGTGTATCATGAATGGAGGTGGGGTAAAAAAAAATTTATGAATGGGGTGGGGTTCCACATGCAAATAACAAGTGTATCATGAATGGAGGTGGGGGGGTTCCACATGCAAATAACAAGTGTATCATGAATGGAGGTGGGGGTTCCACATGCAAATAACAAGTGTATCATGAATGGAGGTGGGGGTTCCACATGCAAATAACAAGTGTATCATTGAATGGAGGTGGGGGTTCCACATGCAAATAACAAGTGTATCATGAATGGAGGTGGGGGTTCCACATGCAAATAACAAGTGTATCAAGTGAATGGAGGTGGGGGTTCCACTATGCAAATAACAAGTGTATCATGAATGGTGGTGGGGTTCCACATGCAACAACAAGTGTATCATGAATGGAGGTGGGGGTTCCACATGCAAATAACAAGTGTATCATGAATGGAGGTGGGGGTTCCACATGCAAATAACAAGTGTATCATGAATGGTGGTGGGGGTTCCACATGCAAATAACAAGTGTATCATGAATGGAGGTGGGGGTTCCACATGCAAATAACAAGTGTATCATGAATGGAGGTGGGGGTTCCACATGCAACAACAAGTGTATCATGAATGGAGTGGGGTTCCACATGCAAATAACAAGTGTATCATGAATGGAGGTGGGGGTTCCACATGCAAATAACAAGTGTATCATGAATGGGAGGTGGGGGCAACAATAAGTGTATCATGAATGGAGGTGGGGTTCCACATGCAAATAACAAGTGTATCATGAATGGAGGTGGGGTTCCATATCCACATGCAAATAATGCAAGTGTATCATGAATGGAGGTGGGGGTTCCACATGCAAATAACAAGTGTATCATGAATGGTGGTGGGGGTTCCACATGCAAATAACAAGTGTATCATGAATGGAGGTGGGGGTTCCACATGCAAATAACAAGTGTATCATGAATGGAGGTGGGGGTTCCACATGCAAATAACAAGTGTATCATGAATGGTGGTGGGGGTTCCACATGCAAATAACAAGTGTATCATGAATGGAGGTGGGGGTATCAAGTGAATGATTCCACATGCAAATAACAAGTGTATCATGAATGGAGGTGGGGGGTTCCACATGCAAATAACAAGTGTATCATGAATGGAGGTGGGGGTTCCACATGCAAATAACAAGTGTATCATGAATGGAGGTGGGGGTTCCACATGCAAATAACAAGTGTATCATGAATGGAGGTGGGGGTTCCACATGCAAATAACAAGTGTATCATGAATGGAGGTGGGGGTTCCACATGCAAATAACAAGTGTATCATGAATGGGTGGGGTGGGGTGTATCCACATGCAAATAACAAGTGTATCATGAATGGTGGTGGGGGTTCCACATGCAAATAACAAGTGTATCATGAATGGAGGTGGGGGTTCCACATGCAAATAACAAGTGTATCATGAATGGAGGTGGGGGTCTCACATGCAAAACAAATGCGTATCATGAATGGTGGTGGGGGTTCCAATGCAAATAACAAGTGTATCATGAATGGAGGTGGGGGTTCCACATGCAAATAACAAGTGTATCATGAATGGAGGTGGGGGTTCCACATGCAAATAACAAGTGTATCATGAATGGAGGTGGGGAGTTCCACATGCAAATAACAAGTGTATCATGAATGGAGGTGGGGGTTCCACATGCAAATAACAAGTGTATCATGAATGGAGGTGGGGGTTCCACATGCAAATAACAAGTGTATCATGAATGGAGGTGGGGGTTCCACATGCAAATAACAAGTGTATCATGAATGGAGGTGGGGGTTCCACATGCAAATAACAAGTGTATCATGAATGGAGGTGGGGTTCCACATGCAAATAACAAGTGGTATCATGAATGGAGGTGGGGGTTCCACATGCAAATAACAAGTGTATCAAGTGAATGGAGGTGGGGTTCCACATGCAAATAACAAGTGTATCATGAATGGAGGTGGGGGTTCCACATGCAAATAACAAGTGTATCATGAATGGTGGTGGGGGTTCCACATGCAAATAACAAGTGTATCATGAATGGAGGTGGGGGTTCCACATGCAAATAACAAGTGTATCATGAATGGAGGTGGGGGTTCCACATGCAAATAACAAGTGTATCATGAATGGAGGTGGGGGTTCCACATGCAAATAACAAGTGTATCATGAATGGAGGTGGGGGTTCCACATGCAAATAACAAGTGTATCATGAATGGGAGGTGGGGGTTCCACATGCAAATAACAAGGTATCATGAATGGAGGTGGGGGTTCCACATGCAAATAACAAGTGTATCATGAATGGGGTGGGGGTTCCATATGCAAATAACAAGTGTATCATGAATGGAGGTGGGGGTTCCACATGCAAATAACAAGTGTATCATGAATGGGAGGTGGGGGTTCCACATGCAAATAACAAGTGTATCATGAATGGAGGTGGGGGTTCCACATGCAAATAACAAGTGTATCATGAATGGAGGTGGGGGTTCCACATGCAAATAACAAGTGTATCATGAATGGAGGTGGGGTTCCACATGCAAATAACAAGTGTATCATGAATGGAGGTGGGGGGTTCCACATGCAAATAACAAGTGTATCATGAATGGAGGTGGGGGTTCCACATGCAAATAACAAGTGTATCATGAATGGAGGTGGGGGTTCCACATGCAAATAACAAGTGTATCATGAATGGAGGTGGGGGTTCCACATGCAAATAACAAGTGTATCATGAATGGAGGTGGGGGGTTCCACATGCAAATAACAAGTGTATCATGAATGGAGGTGGGGTTCCACATGGTGGGGGTTCCACATGCAAATAACAAGTGTATCATGAATGGAGGTGGGGGTTCCACATGCAAATAACAAGTGTATCATGAATGGAGGTGGGGGTTCCACATGCAAATAACAAGTGTATCATGAATGGAGGTGGGGGGTTCCACATGCAAATAACAAGTGTATCATGAATGGAGGTGGGGTTCCACATGCAAATAACAAGTGTATCATGAATGGAGGTGGGGGTTCCACATGCAAATAACAAGTGTATCATGAATGGAGGTGGGGGTTCCACATGCAAATAACAAGTGTATCATGAATGGAGGTGGGGGTTCCACATGCAAATAACAAGTGTATCATGAATGGAGGTGGGGGTTCCACATGCAAATAACAAGTGTATCATGAATGGTGGTGGGGGTTCCACATGCAAATAACAAGTGTATCATGAATGGAGGTGGGGTTCCACATGCAACAAGTGTATCATGAATGGAGTGTGGGGGTTCCACATGCAAATAACAAGCGTATCATGAATGGTGGTGGGGGTTCCACATGCAAATAACAAGTGTGTATCATGAAATGGAGGTGGGGTTCCACATGCAAATAACAAGTATCATGAATGAGGTAAATCACAAGTGTATCATGAATGGAGGTGGGGGTTCCACATGCAAATAACAAGTGTATCATGAATGGAGGTGGGGGTTCCACATGCAAATAACAAGTGTATCATGAATGGAGGTGGGGGTTCCACATGCAAATAACAAGTGTATCATGAATGGAGGTGGGGGTTCCACATGCAAATAACAAGTGTATCATGAATGGAGTGTGGGGGTTCCACATGCAAATAACAAGTGTATCATGAATGGAGGTGGGGGTTCCACATGCAAATAACAAGTGTATCATGAATGGAGGGTGGGGGTTCCACATGCAAATAACAAGTGTATCATGAATGGAGGTGGGGGTTCCAGCATGCAAATAACAAGTGTATCATGAATGGAGGTGGGGGTTCCACATGCAAATAACCCAAGTGTATCATGAATGGAGGTGGGGGTATCCACATGCAACAACAAGTGTATCATGGGAATGGTGGTGGGGTTCCACATGCAAATAAGGAACAAGTGTGGCTCATGAATGGTGGTGGGGGTTCCACATGCAAATAACAAGTGTGTATCATGAATGGAGAGTGTGGGGTTCCACATGCAAATAACAAGTGTATCATGAATGGAGTGTGGGGGGTTCCACATGCAAATAACAAGTGTATCATGAATGGAGGTGGGGGGTTCAACATGCAAATAACAAGGGTATCATGAATGGAGGTGGGGGTTCCACATGCAAATAACAAGTGTATCATGAATGGTGATGGGGGGTCCACATGCAAATAACAAGTGCATCACGAATGGAGGTGGGGGCCCCAAGCATGCAAATAACAAGTGTATCATGAATGGGGGTGGGGGTTCCACATGCACAATAATGAAAGCGGGATTATGAATGGTGGTGGGGCTTATTCCACAGGCCAATAAGCAAGTGTATCATGAATGGAGGTGGGGGTTCCACATGGCAAATAACAAGTGTATCAGTGAATGGAGGTGGGGGTCCCACATGTAAATAACAAGGGTATCATGAATGGAGGTGGGGGTTCTACATGCAAAAACAAGTGTATTTCATAAATGGAGGTGGGGGCTTCCACACGCAAATAACAAGTGTACTCTCCACATGGAAATAACACATGGGTGTATCATGAATGGAGGTGGGGGGTTCCACATGCAAATAACAAGTGTATCATGAATGGAGGTGGGGTTCCACATGCAAATAACAAGTGTATCATGAATGGAGGTGGGGGTTCCACATGCAAATAACAAGTGTATCATGAATGGAGGTGGGGGGTTCCACATGCAAATAACAAGTGTATCATGAATGGAGGTGGGGGTTCCACATGCAAATAACAAGTGTATCATGAATGGAGGTGGGGGTTCCACATGCAAATAACAAGTGTATCATGAATGGAGGTGGGGGTTCCACATGCAAATAACAAGTGTATCATGAATGGAGGTGGGGGTTCCACATGCAAATAACAAGTGTATCATGAATGGAGGTGGGGGTTCCACATGCAAATAACAAGTGTATCATGAATGGAGGTGGGGGTTCCACATGCAAATAACAAGTGTATCATGAATGGAGGTGGGGGTTCCACATGCAAATAACAAGTGTATCATGAATGGAGGTGGGGGTTCCACATGCAAATAACAAGTGTATCATGAATGGAGGTGGGGGTTCCACATGCAAATAACAAGTGTATCATGAATGGAGGTGGGGGTTCCACATGCAAATAACAAGTGTATCATGAATGGAGGTGGGGGTTCCACATGCAAATAACAAGTGTATCATGAATGGTGGTGGGGGTTCCACATGCAAATAACAAGTGTATCATGAATGGAGGTGGGGGTTCCACATGCAAATAACAAGTGTATCATGAATGGAGGTGGGGGTTCCACATGCAAATAACAAGTGTATCATGAATGGTGGTGGGGGTTCCACATGCAAATAACAAGTGTATCATGAATGGAGGTGGGGGTTCCACATGCAAATAACAAGTATCATTGAATGGAGGTGGGGGTTCCACATAAATAACAAGTGTATCATGAATGGTGGTGGGGGTTCCACATGCAAATAACAAGTGTATCATGAATGGTGGTGGGGGTTCCAGTGTATCATGAATGGAGGTGGGGGTTCCACAAATAACAAGTGTATCATGAATGGAGGTGGGGGGTTCCACATGCAAATAACAAGTGTATCATGAATGGAGGTAGGGGGTCTACATGTCACAAGTGTATCATGAATGGAGTGTGGGGGTTCCACATGCAGTGTATCATGAATGGAGGTGGGGGTTCCACATGCAAATAACAAGTGTATCATGAATGGAGGGGGGGGTTCCACATGCAAATAACAAGTGTATCATGAATGGTGGTGGGGGTTCCACAGGCAAATAACAAGTGTATCATGAATGGGTGGTGGGGGTTCCACATGCAAATAACAAGTGTATCATGAATGGAGGTGGGGGTTCCACATGCAAATAACAAGTGTATCATGAATGGAGGTGGGGGTTCCACATGCAAATAACAAGTGTATCATGAATGGAGGTGGGGGTTCCACATGCAAATAACAAGTGTATCATGAATGGAGGTGGGGGGTTCCACATGCAAATAACAAGTGTATCATGAATGGAGGTGGGGTTCCACATGCAAATACAAATAACAAGTGTATCATGAATGGAGGTGGGGGTTCCACATGCAAATAACAAGTGTATCATGAATGGAGGTGGGGGTTCCACATGCAAATAACAAGTGTATCATGAATGGAGGTGGGGACTCACATGCAAATAACAAGTGTATCATGATTGGAGGTGGGGGTTCCACATGCAAATAACAAGTGTATCATGAATGGAGGTGGGGGTTCCACATGCAAATAACAAGTGTATCATGAATGGAGGTGGGGGGTTCCACATGCAAATAACAAGTGTATCATGAATGGAGGTGGGGGTTCCACATGCAAATAACAAGTGTATCATGAATGGAGGTGGGGGTTCCACATGCAAATAACAAGGGTATCATGAATGGTGGTGGGGGTTCCACATGCAAATAACAAGTGTATCATGAATGGTGGTGGGGGTTCCACATGCAAATAACAAGTGTATCATGAATGGAGGTGGGGGTTCCACATGCAAATAACAAGTGTATCATGAATGGAGGTGGGGGTTCCACATGCAAATAACAAGTGTATCATGAATGGAGGTGGGGGTTCCACATGCAAATAACAAGTGTATCATGAATGGTGGTGGGGGGTTCCACATGCAAATAAGTGTATCAAGTGAATGGAGGGGGGTTCCACATGCAAATAACAAGTGTATCATGAATGGAGGTGGGGTTCCATGCAAATATAACAAGTGTATCACGTGAATGGAGGTCGGCAACAACAAGTGTATCATGAATGGAGTGTGGGGTCCACATGCAAATAACAAGTGTAATTTATGAATGGAGGTGGGGATGGGTTCCATATGCAAATAACAAGTGTATCATGAATGGAGGTGGGGGTTCCAATAACAAGTGTATCATGAATGGAGGTGGGGGGTTCCACATGCAAATAACAAGTGTATCATGAATGGAGGTGGGGTTCCACATGCAAATAACAAGTGGTCAAGAATGGGTGGGGGTTCCACATGCAAATAACAAGTGTATCATGAATGGAGGTGTGGGTTCCACATGCAAATAACAAGTGTATCATGAATGGAGGTGGGGGGTTCCACATGCAAATAACAAGTGTATCATGAATGGAGGTGGGGGTTCCACATGCAAATAACAAGTGTATCATGAATGGAGGTGGGGGTTCCACATGCAAATAACAAGTGTATCATGAATGGAGGTGGGGGTTCCACATGCAAATAACAAGTGTATCATGAATGGAGGTGGGGGTTCCACATGCAAATAACAAGTGTATCATGAATGGAGGTGGGGGTTCCACATGCAAATAACAAGTGTATCATGAATGGAGGTGGGGGTTCCACATGCAAATAACAAGTGTATCATGAATGGAGGTGGGGAGAGGGAGGTGGGGGGGGGAGAAGCTCAGTCCGGAGAAATTTAACTTTTTCTTTAACCATATGAGCTTGTTTATATATCTTCGAATCTGTTTGTATGGAGCAGAGATATAAATTAAAACAAATGTTAACATCTTTTTAAGCCTTTTTTAAAAATGTTTTCTGTAATTATAATGGAAGTTAGTAAGTCATATACAATTATGATAAAAACTGTTATGGAAGTGGTGACATTGTTATAACAACTGTTTTTGAAGTGGTGACATTGTTATAACAGCTGTTATTGAAGTCGTGAAATCGTTATGACAACTGTTATTGATAACGAGTGATTCTAAAACAGCTGTTTTTAAAATTATCAGTAAACAGTCAAGTATTGGCTGTCATCCGATGATTGGTTGATTGGTTGGTTGATTGGCGCCAAGTTAATGTTGATTTATTAGAAGAAAAAATGATCGAAGCCCTATGGTGTAGTCTAAGTTTGATAGATAATTATAAATGTTGACACAAATGTTGACATAAATGTTGACCGGTTGTACCCTGAGCACAATATGTTAACTTTTTGTGCCCGGCTATTTGTACCGTGGAATTTATGTCTCGGTTTGTTTGTTTATTCACTTTTCACAGCTACTGAGGTCAAAGTGAAGTGGCCGATCGAAAACTGTTTCGGAGTGAGTATCGACCTCGTCCTCATCGCCGACGCCAGCAGCCGACTCGACGACCAGATGCGATTCCACCAACGACTACTGGACCTCGTCTCGCCCAGCTACGAGAACAGTCTGGAGAGGCTGAGGGTCGCCATGCTGACCATCCCGCCCAACCTGAGCACCACCGACAGGCTGCTGAACGTCGTTGTCCGATTCGATTCTCACCAAAACAAGAGCGATTTAAAAGAATCGATTCTAAAAGGCGGCGAACAGTTCGGGCAGGTTTCCCTCGAAACCATCCTGGGTGGTCACAACACCGGCGTACCTAGTCGCAGAGATGAGCTGAATCTCCGCAAGGATGCATTGACGGCGTTCATTGCCACCGCAAGCAGTTCGTCAATACTCCGCTGGTGCAAAACACAACCTCTCCTTTTTCTGTGCTCGGCTCTGACCAGCGAGGTGTTCCTCGCAGTTTTCCATGGCGACGACGCGAGCAGCCTGAATAGGAGCATCCCCGCGATAGTTGGGCCCGGCTACTACGTCAGCTCGCTGGATGACGTCGATGCAGTCAAGAAAGTCTTCTCCAAAGTCTGCCAGCCTTGTCTAGACGGCTGGTACCCGTACGAGCTGCACCCAAACTCCAATTTCTCGAGTGTGATCTCGTGTTACTTCATCCAGAACGCCGAGACACCCATGAACTGGATGGACGCTAGCAGGAAGTGCGAACAGAAAAATTCGGAATTGGTCTCCATAGAGACGAGTAAAGAGCATTATTTTCTCCGGAACAAACTCAGACTTTCTAGATTGATCACTGAAGACAAAGTTGGGGTATTCATCGGTTTAAAGCGTGAGGAATATTCCGTAGGGCGAAGATTTCGATGGATCAGCCAGATGCCTCTAGTGCACACAGTATGGGGCGCCGGGCATCCGAAAAACGGACTGGCCGCCGGCTGCGTTGTTTGGTTATTTCACACACAAGCGGATTCGGAAAATCGGACGGATATCTGGGAAAGTATCGGATGCGGTCACGTCAAGTGGAGCGTTTTCGTCTGCGAAATGAACTACCGGCACATCAAGCATTGGCTAGACGACTACAGTCATAAGTTCAAGTCAAGACGCCCCGATGGCGCCAGCATTGATGGGGCGCTGTTAAGGAGCCAGCTGATTCTATCAGAGGACGGGAACCACTACGTTTCCCTGACGGCCGTCCCGTCTGCTCCAGACCTGTTCATCGCCAGGCCCAACCAATCACAGCAGGCAGTCAGTCTCGCTGATTTCCCTTTATACGTCTGCGTGGGCCAGGCCAGGATATTTTACAATTTCGTCTGCGAGTCTCGCCCCGGGTGCGGGGTAAGGAGAGATGAGACGAGCTGCCAGTGGCGAGTCTGTCTGCCAGACGAGTACAGGTGCAGGACTGGTAAGTGCATACCGAAGGAGCAGAGATGCGACCTGAGGAAGGACTGCGAAGGTGGCGACGACGAGTGGGACTGCTACCAGTGTCGGCACGCCCGGTGCCCCGACGGGAGGTGTCTGCCGAAGCACTGGTTTGGGGACGGGGAGGTGGACTGCGAATCGTGCACGGAGCACGGGGTCGAGAACGAGTTGGTTGCCTCTCAGGACCCCGACATCATCAGCTGCGTCTTCCTCTGCAACCGGACGCAGTGCGTCTACGAGCGGATGCTGAACGATGGGGTAGCCGACTGCCAGGGCCCTGAAGGGCCCCTGGACGAGACTCTTGGGGCCCTGGAGAACACGACCTGCTATGAGCGTGGCTCAACAGAGATGAACTACAGCAACTGGGCCCCGAGGTGCATCTTTGTCAGGGACATGTTCAACGAGCCCATCGGCTGCAGAAATATGAAGCATCTGGAGAGGTGCGACAAATTTCGGTGCCCGGACGGCTACGTGAAATGCCCGGGGGCGTACTGCATTCCTTTTCATTACGTGCACAACAGCCTGAATGACTGCCCCGACGGGGAAGACGAGAGCAGCTCCGCCTTACTGGAATGCCCCGGGTACTTCCTGTGTGACAGGGAGGAGCGTCAGAAGATCTGCCTCCACCCGAACTACGTGTGCGATGGGCAGAACCATTGCCCAGACGTAGACGACGAGATCAACTGCAACGTTAAGTGCCTGAGGGGCCTGCAGTGCATCAGCGGGACCGTCGTGGCGGTGGAGCCGGACGCCGAGGTAGACCTCGGCCTGATCGACCCCAGCACGCGTTTCATCGACATCTCAGGCCTGAACGCCCCCAACGTATTTCACGTCCAGCCGACAAATTTTCTGTCCAAGCTCTTGGTAGCCAGGTTCTCCGGCTGCAATATCGCGAGTCTCAATTCCTCTAGCGAGTTTCATTCACTGACCACACTCGATCTCAGCCGAAACTTGATCGAGGCCATAGCGGCGCCGAGCGTTCTGGCGTACATGCCCAAACTAAACCTGCTCAATCTAAGCGGAAACTCCAAACTGTCGATCATTGACGAGTCTGGGTTTAAACAGGGCAACTTTTATCGCACCAATATCAACATCGTGACTTTAGATTTGTCGTTCACGGCAGTCAGAAACTTATCATTCGTCAAGTCGTTCGCGTCGTTGAAAAACCTGATCTTGACTAAAACGCCCATTGACATGGAAAGCCTCGTATGGGGATTGGATGGCAAGCGTTTGTCTGATCTGGACCTAAGAGGCATACAAAACACGAGTATTTGGCCTAAAATGTTCAAAAATCTGGTCATCGAGCGCGCACTGCAGGTGGACAACTATAAACTCTGCTGCAGTCAGCTTCACAACTCTCGAACGTCCCTCAAGGAATGCGCACACGTCCGGGATCCATTCTCCTCGTGCTGTGACCTGATGACCTCCACCATACTCAGGGTCCTGCTCTGGACGACGGGCCTGTTCTCCATCCTCGGGAACGCGGCCGTCATCGTCTACCGCTTCGTGTACGACCGAAAGTCTTTCGGCATGGGTTACGGTCACTTCGTTGCTCACCTTGGCATCTCGGACCTCCTCATGGGCGTCTACCTGGTTGTCATCGCGTCCGCGGACATGCACTACAGGGGGAGCTACCTCTTGAGCGAGCAGTACTGGAGGTCTAGCGCTGTCTGCAAGGCGGCGGGTTTCCTGTCCACTCTGTCCAGCGAGATATCGATCTTCTTCGTTTTTCTGATCACGCTGGACAGGTTCCTTGTGATTCGATTCCCGTTCGGTCTGGTCCGAATCAGGCGAAAAGCGGCAATCTTGATCTGCGCGCTGACCTGGGCCGCCGGGATCGTCCTGGCCTCGATCCCAGGACTGCACCACTTCGGCCACTGGTCAGTCTACACGACCACCGGGGTGTGCGCGGGTCTGCCTTTCAACCGCCGGGAAGACGCGGGGTGGCTCTACTCCCAGACCATCTTCATCTACGTCAACTTGCTCCTCTTCCTCCTCATCACCGCGGGTCAAGTGGTCATCTACAGGGCGATGGACAAGATGAGGATGCCCGAGAGCTGCCTGACCGACGCCGGCAGCCGTAGGGCTCAGGACATGACCGTAGCCAAGAACCTTCTCCTCGTGGTCGTGGCCGATTTTCTGTGCTGGTTCCCCATCGGGGTCCTGGGGCTGATGACCCTGTGTGGCCATCAGATGGACAAAGACGTGTACGCCTGGACCGTGGTCCTGGTCCTCCCCATCAACTCGGCCATCAACCCAGTTCTGTACACCATCCCCAGCATCGTCCAGCATTCAAGAAATCTGAAATATCGCACGTTTCGTACCACAAGCCAGACCACTTCAATGTAGTCCCTCGAATCAACTCAATGAATCACTCAGCCATCAATTCAGTTCTAGGATAACAAATCTTCATTCCTGGTACAAAGATAGTATCACACATCACACATGTAATATCACATATTACCTTTTTTTTCCTTCATTCGCCTATAGTCACACAAAACATTCGGTGATTAATATATATATATATATATATATATATATATATATATATATATATATATATATATATATAAAGATTAGATTTGTTGCGAACTTTTTTGTTTATGATGTTTTCCAATTCGTTTTCTTTGTTGTAAGTATAATTATAATAATATTGCAACAACTGTTATACTATCATACACACACGCACGCGCGCGGGGGCATTGCGCACATTAAAGTGCACGCCAACACACGCACACGTTTATAAACATAGAAAAACAAAAACAAAAATACACTAGATGACCAAAATATTTTTATTATAGTGAGAAATAATTCAGGAGCGTGTGACAGCACGTAGCCCTAGTGGGCCATCGGGGCAGATGAAGTGTATAGTGTACCTATTTCTGTATCCTCGGCATTTGAAGGGATTATGTGGTCAGCACAACGGCCAGCCGCCTTTACTTCCCCAACTTTAAGTCAGGTGACCTATTTATATGCTGAGTGGACTTAGAGACTTTTTTTCCAACTTTCACCAGCACCTGGACACATTTTCTTGGTTCTCACCAAGGAACGAACCCAGGACACTCAGGTGTACAGTCTACACCACTCGGCCACTCGTCCCACATCAGAAGTACTTAATGGATTCATTAAATATATTAGATTGGAATTAGTTACATTCATGTATTCAGACTAATATATATATATATATATATATATATATAATAGGAAATAATAAGCTTGAACGGGGTTTAGGGCCTTTTAGCAGTATGAGCCCTTAGCGGTCTACTATCTTGCCTGTCCATAAGAACATACGTGATAGTATTGTTACTTTGAATTTCTTATAAGAAATAGAAGTCGTCTGCAAACACTCTTGAATAGAAAGTTAGTTATAATTTTGATGATCACATTCTTTGTTATATCGCTGCATCCAATACAAACTGATTAAACTCTTGAATAGAAAGTTAGTTATAATTTTGATGATCACATTCTTTGTTATATCCGCAGCATCCAATACAAACTGATTAAACTCTTGAATAGAAAGTTAGTTATAATTTTGATGATCACATTCTTTGTTATATCCACAGCATCCAATACAAACTGATTAAACTCAATATCTGATTCAGTATACACATTGATACATTTATAAAAAGAGTGATTACAGAGTGAGAGAAAGTAGAGAGATTGAGGGAAGTAGGAGAAAGCAAAGTAAACTCATTTAAGTAAAATACAAATTCAATGTACTATTTAAAAAAAAAAGCAATGTTCATTAGAAACGAAAATAATATATACATGAAGCAGATAATAATTTAATAACAATCCAAACATTAAAACAAGAGATAAGAGGGCAAGTGCAGCAGTTGGCATAGTTATGACGTCATTGTATTCCGGTAATGCTTCCAGTGGCGTAGCAAGGGGTGGGCAAGGGGGCATCATGCCCCTGGCGCTACTCACAAAGGGGCGCCAAATGGTATATTTTATATATAATATTATACGGTTTTCCAATGAGGGGGGGCGCTAAAAAGGTATTGTGCCCGGGGCGCGAGTTAAGCTCGCTACGCCACTGAACCCGTCCCACCTCCACCTCACAGGCAGATGAACGCTTTGACCAAAAGAAAACCTTTGTTCGCTATTTTCTTAGAACAAAGTCGATTTCACATGTGCCGCTTACATCTGAGCTACTGGTTAGAAACATCATTTAAAGATGAGCAAGAGTGTGTGAATTTAGTCAAACAGATGTAATTGCTTCAAATTCAACAAAAGAAAGTAATACACCTTTATAATTGTGTACAGTGTACATTAGGGTGATAACAAAAAAAATATTTTTATGAAACCACTTGCAATCGAGGAAATTTTATGTGTAATTTAAGAATATCAATTGCATTTTTAATTTTTTTTTTAAAAAGTTCCCCCACCTCCCCCTTTTTCGGAAGAAAAAAGTGAAAAAATATTTTTTTTTTCAAAAAAGGGACAAGATTTTTTTTTAGCTTAATTCAAAAGATTAATAATAATAACTAATCAACTTTTATTAACAAATAAGATACAGAACAGTTAGTAATATGCACAGAATGTACAAGAAATGTGTAAAACATATTGTTCATATGAACTTCAGATTCAAAAATTCAAATTTTCTCGATTTCGCATGAAGTTCCTCCATCAGTTTTACAGCACGTTTTTGCATTTTACCCTGATGAGTCAGGTAAACAAACAGTTCATTGAAGGACGCTTTATTGTAGTGTTGCACATTGAATCAAGCATTTGCCCATTCGTGGCAGATGAAGTTGCAAGCAGGAGCGAGGATGTTGCGCCACTCTGGTATCAGAAATAATGCTATAATAGTATATATCGCATGTGAGTTCCATCTTGCCTAGTGTAAATTTGGTAGTTTCTTCCAGCTGATGCGAGGCCTACGTGAAGTTTTGTAATGACGATATGCCAGACATAACTCATAAAAAGAACTTGAAATCATCTCGCCATCAGGGTTCTCGCCTGTGTTAACATCATCTGTCACAATGATGTGGTAATCAGCCTGAAGAGTGGCATAGTTTTGCGTTAATTTGTCAATGAAGGAATAGTTGAGTTCTTGTTTGCTCGTTGGTTCTTGAATGACATGTTTCAGAAGGAGGTCGAGTACATGGTGCTGACAGTCAATATATTGTGGCTTCTGAAAGCCCTTGCTCAAGACATCACATTTAAGAGTACCGGGTTTAATTTCGGTTGTCATATTTTCAGCATAACTACTTGATACTCTTCCCCTTGCACACTTTTACCATCAAACTGGAGACAATAGGATTCTTTGCTTTGAAGTTTTTGAAAATTTTTGGTTTTCATTTTCCGTCCTTCAGAGATTACTCGTTTCCAAACACCCGCCTGACTTGGAACCGGCACATCATGATCCTGTTCAGCAATGGTTGCAAGAACGTCATATGCTTTATGTGTAGAAATGTTGCTTTTCAGTGCTAGCAAACCCGCTGTTGTAGTGCTTGCTCTTTGGTATTTCGGTTTGCATTCAGAAGATGACGTGAAAGAATAGGTTGTCGAGTCGGGTGAAGAAGCAGAGTTTTAAGAATCCGAAGATTCTGAGACAGTTGTATGTGTTTGTGTATGTTGTGAGACAGTTGTATGTGTTTGTGTAGGCTGTGAGACAGATGTATGTGTTTGTGTAAGTTTCGATTGAGAAGAGCTGGCTTGAGATTGAGTTTTGGATAGTCGGATTCGTTTTCTTGGGTGGATTGATTCTAAAGGGGCTTGTTTAACTTGCCTCTGGTAGAGCTCTTTATCCTCCTTGCTTTTCCATTTTCCATTGACGTTGGTGACATCGAATAACTTAGAAAGTGTTGAAGTAAATTTATCAGACGGTTTCTTTTTGTTTTTGTCATATAAATCAAACAGACAATTGATTTTCTTTCTGATTAGTGCGCTGGATAATAGTGGAAAGTCTAGAATTTCCCTCAAGAGCAATTCTATATCCGTAATAATAATTTTGAGTCGATCCAGTCGCCGTTTCTGGCTATTGAACAGAAAGGTGAAGTTTCCAAGAATTTGACGGTTTGTGGGCATCCATGTAAGATTGATTAGCTTTTCAACAGATGGAATTCTTGGATCCCTATTCTGTTTAGAAGATGAGGGTTAGATGCCTTGTTTATAAACAAATGGAAAAACTGACTGAAATGTGCTTAAAAGCAGTCTAGAAAGTCATGTAAAAATTCAGTGTGAAATTGAAACTGATAGTCAAACTGCGCGATATGTGAAAACAAAAATGAAAAGGTGGGGGAACTTTTTTCAATTAAAAAAAAATTAATGTTGCTACTGTCATCTACATACAATTGTTCCTCGAATGTGAGGGGTTTCATGTTGGTTAAGAAAAATTATGAAAATTGGTATCACCCTAGTGTACATGTATACTACTACTAGTACCGTCATTTGGTTGTTACACCAGGGGAAGTAAACACCAGAACTCAAAATTCTTCAGAATGAACTCTCCTTGATTTCAATCCGTCAACGCACAACATTTTACGTCATCGCGTTCAGTTCACTGACCAATCATTTGATCGCCAGGGAAATAGGGTGTGTGGACGGACGGTGTACAGCGATGATCTCTGATCTCCCGAGACCCTCAGATATGGACCACCCCGGGGTAATTTAAGACCACGTGGTAGTGTTCACTGATCAGAAAAAGACGCCTTCTTGAGTTGACTGTTATTAAGTGAGAATGCCCTCAGCTGTATATACCAGTATGCCCTTCGAATACTAACTTGCTTATCTATAAATATAATTTATCATCAGCGTTAATGTTTACCAAATACCAATGCCAGACGAGAGTTGGTGGGAGATGCACTTATAAACTGGTCAAATGGGTACAGTTAAACTGGTTATATAGGTGCAGTTGAACATTTGGGTGCAGTTAAACTGGTCGTATGGGTACAGTTAAACTGGTCATATGGGTACAATTGTATTTTCATAAGAGTAATTGGTGGGGAATGCAGTAATAAACTGGTCATGTGGGTACAGTTAAACTGGTCATATGGGTACAGTTAAACTGGTCATACGGGTACAATTTTATTTTCATTGGAGCCCAAAAGACTTCCTTCCAGTGAAGCCCAACATTTCTTTCGGTGGCCCATTGTGTGTTTTCTCGAATTGAAATTTAAAAAATGCACAGCTGAAGCAGGGGTGGGCTTAACAGCGGTTTGCGATCTGGGCCCCGACCCCACGCAGAACACCCACCTCACTCTTGCTTACACATATATATTAACATCCCCGTCTCTCTTTTAAAAGGGCCATTCATTTCCTTCTGCTAATGGGATTCCGTTCGACATCAATACGCCTATTTACTACAGTTAACATTATATATTTTTAAATCCTGTTTTTGAATTCCCCCCTCCTAAATATATGTGTGTAATTTTGTTCAGCACTGACAAAGCTATATTTTACCTCATACTGATAAAGAAAATACATTATAACATAACGTTATTTAAAAAAAAAATGAAATTCATCCAGTTAACGGGAGGAGAAAGGGGCAGCCCCTGAGCTTGGGGGGGGGGGCACTGGGGGCGTGCCCCCCCGCAGCAAGGTGTGGAGTGCCCCCCCCCCCCCGCTTAAAAAAGAAGAAAAAGAGGAAAAAGTAAAGAAAAAGTAACTAAAATGGGAAAGTGCCCCTCTGCTGGGTATTGGTGCCTCCCTGCTTACTTTGACCTGGCTACGGGCCTGGAAAGGAGTACTAAGAGAGAAGATA